>VZTU01009199.1:221-16161 GCA_013400835.1 Zapornia atra
TCTCTTTGAATTTTGTTTATCCTGTCTTAGGAGAGTAAGTGAATCATTTCATCAGTTTTGTGTTACTTCAATATGTTCCTTCTCATTTGTAAAGAAAATAGAACCATTGTAATGCTCTCTAATCATTTACATAACATGTTTTTGCAGCAGGAAGAAAAACATCCTCAAGCAATAACCTCTGTTGTCTACTGTGAAATTACTAGTATTTATTTAGGGTACAAAGTCTGAAAAATATAGACAAAATTCTTATCACAAGATATTATAGAGATTATCAGAGGATGATGAAAATTTAACTGGATTTAAAATTTAGAAATGGCAGGCCTATTAGCTGAAAAGGTGTTCAACCCTCTCTGATTAGATGTGGATGCTCAAGGAAGGACCTAGGCCAGGAGGAAGATGAGTATATATGTTTTAAAACCTATTTTACACTGTTTGCTTTCTAGCTTGGTTTTGTTATCTGGAAGCTTCTAGGAGACTTGGTTTAAATTAGATATTCTGATTAAAATCAAACACTTCACCTCAATACAGCAATACTAAGTATAGGATCATTTTTAAAAAAGGTTAAGGTAAATAAACTTTTTCAGCTATCTAAAATACATGGGAAACCTGCTGTTTTCTTGGCATTCTTTGTGTCTTATACAGCAGAGTCATAGAATCATGGAATAGATAATATATGAAGCTGAACTGAAAGCTGAAAGCTTATAATGACATTGGCAATGCTACTGCTGCACATCAGAAGAAAGGTAAAAGATATTTAGGACCCTGTAACTCATTTTACTTCAGGGAAGAAGTACTGGTGAGTCTATGCATAGTTCTAGTTTGTTGAGATTTCTTTAGGTTTGCTCTTGCCCCAGTGCTCCTTCAATCCAAATTCTAGCAAGTCTAGCACAATCTGTCTTTTCAGAGGTCTTAGTCCAACCTGATCCTCAGAGTGAGTTTCTTCCAGATTAACTCACTGGAGCTGGAAGGCAACAAGTGATCAACAGGTCCCAGCAGTACAGTTTTCTGCACAGTACTGAAAACAGGGAAATTTTCCCTAAAGTTGGACAAAACTACTGGGCCAGAAAGTATAACTAATCATATTAAATGTAGTAACTTTTATGACTCGTGTGACACTACCATGCAGTGACACTCACAATGCAATGTGATTACAGCATTACATCTTTTAACCCACAGCACATCCAGGAATCATTTCATACACTCTCACAGCATGGCATAGGCAGTTTAATAGGGCATAGCAGTACTATAAAGCCACTTGGAGCAGGAATAAAGACTACCTTAACTGTGAGAAATTCTACCCAGAACTTTTCTGTAGAAACTTATGCAAAAAGACCACCACTTCTTCATAGCCTGGAAAAAAAAAAAGGAAGGGAAAAAAAAAGAGAAGAAAATCCAGGTTGTTATAATAAATATTTAAGAATTTTATGTATCATCAAAGTCATGCTGCCTACTATCATTCTCATGTTTATTACTATCATTCTCATGTTTATTATTATTATTCTGTCTCTCTTTCCTGTTTGAGACAGGCTCTCTCATAACCTGATGGGAACTAAAGAATAAAAGATAGCAGAAACGTTCTGTCACTTTTGCTTCCAGTTAGTAAACCCTGCTTCTACTGTTGGAATTTTATCTCACAAAAGTGAGATCTGTCCCTTTAACTCTAGAAGACATGAATTAAAGAATCCTTTTTTTTTTTGAGTTTCTGTGTGTATGAAAAACTATATTGCCAACAAAAGAATTCTTTGTGCATGTAGCTGCTCAGTTTGTAAAGGATACGTTTATGATCTCTGACTCCGAAACTACAAATGTCTGCAGAGAAGATCAGACATAATATTTGAAAATACTTTTAACAAATTTTAAATGACCATATGCCAGATTTCATTAGTATTAAGGAGTGATTAGAAGACACATTCACATCTAGTGCATATTTTAAAAGTCTTGTTCCACCTATAATCCTGTTTAGATACTGCAGAACCTAGCAAGAAGCAGTAAAAGCTCATCTACAATGTAAGTTGTTTTTTTTTCCATTGGCCTGGCTGCTCCTCAGGGTGGCTTTGAAGTCTAACAACCCCATCCTCACTTAGGCAAATATAACTGGATATCTTGATTTGAAAATAACGATCTTTCATGCTATTTACCTTTTTCATGGCAAACACAGAATATCTTTGCAGACTGGTTTTTACACTAATAAAACCCAGTAGAAGGTGTGATTGGGGACCATCAACCTTTAGAACACAAAAAGCTTAAGCGCAAGGAATATTTCTGAGCTGCCTTGTAGTGCTTTGAAGCCACTGCCTCCATCCTTCATCTAAATTGCCTGAATTCATTTTCAGGGCTGATAAACTGTCAAGTGAATTATGAGACACAGGCCTTGGGTTAATTTACAGAAATGCTCCTTCACTGATGCTGAGTAAATCCACTTTTCTTTGTGGAGTACACTTGCTTCAGCTTCCAGAACTGTCATATTTTGCCCCGTTACAAGATTTGTATTTCCAGCTCTTCTTTATTCATTTGCAGAAAAACTAATTTACCAAAAAGATTATTATGAGGGACATTTTCCTATTGCATGTTTACATTTCTTCAGATACAGTAGTAGCAATACAATACATAAAAAGATGCTCAAGTTGTCTTATTAATTTTTTTTTAATAAGATGAGAAAGCCTGTCTCACGACACTTCCAGCACTTCACCTGTCAGAGATGAGTTCAAAGGAATAATTCATCTTTTATCTTTTCTTATTCAATGGCTAGACAGAATGCAATTTATGCTTATCTGGCTAGCTGAGTTTAGAGAGAATGACAAGAAAATTCATTTACTAGCCAGCTACCTATCACTTTTAGGTTCTGGCTCCTTATTTCCATATATATTTGGTATATGTAATATTGAACTGGAAATAGCTTGGCTGTCCCTTTTTAATTAATTATTTTTCATATTTTATAAACAAGGGAGACAAGTATCTCAAGCTGAGATATTTAGATTGTATTCCTATTAAAATTCCTAACAAAAAATCCAATTAATCACTGCCATGTTATGTTTACCTTTGGGTAACTCTGAGATTGACATTAATGTTCATCTTTAAATATTTTTATGATCAGATATTCAAGTGTGCGATGATAACCAGAGTGCAAGTTGTCTTACTGCAAGAAAAGATGTGAACATGCTTCTTTGGAAAGATAGATGTAAGCAAACTTTTTATGCTAGGTTTTTTATTTTACATGAATCATTGTAGTCTCTTAGCACTTCACCTTGGGTAAAATCTACTTATGCTTCAATCTTTATAGTATATGCATGATTAGTTCTCAACTCCTGTATCAACACGATCCTTTTCATGGTAATGGTTGTAAAGACCTCGCATGTATAGCAATTACAGTATAATGTGCCCCTAGAGAATGCTTAGATTTCTTAGTACTGTGTAAACATCTGAAAATCTAAAAGTCCTTGGGGACAAAGAGTTTACCAGGCAGTCATGGATAGTATAAGGGACTGATAGAAAGTATTTCTTCTTCAAGATGGGGTGCTATACCTATCACCACATAACTAATAGTCACAGGCTCCATTTTGGTCACTTCTTGGCACTTTGGGCAACCTAGTCTGGTAAAGGATGTCTAGTAGAGATTGGAACTAAACAATCTTTGAGGTCCCTCCCAGCCCAAAACATTCTGTGATTTTGTGACTGTCTCTGTGCCCATTACAATTGTTTTCAGAAGTTAAATAAGCCTTAGTAATTATGCATCCTGTTTACTTCAGCATATTTCACTAAAATAGTACCGCATAACTATGGCATAACCTGAACACGATCTTTAAAAGCAAAATGCATAGAATAGTATTGTGAACCCAACAGATATAGCTTCAAAGGTCTTTAAGCTGTGTTATATATTTGGCACAAAGAACTGTGAAGTTCTGCAAGGAAAATTACTTTTTTTAAAAAATCAAAATAATTTGAAGCAAGTTACTTTTTTCTCCAAGTTTTTCCCTGACCTGAATGATTAAAATGGTAATGTGTTAATACTTCAGAAGTGTATTCTGAAACACCATAGACAATTAGTATCAAAATAGTAAGCATTATTTACTGAGTTCCTGATCTTACAAGGAGAACCATGTGAAAATAACTCAGAAAGAACAAATTCACTGCATGCAGAGGAGGAGTGTGGAAAGAGATAAAGGATGTGAAAGAGGTTGTGGTTGCTTGCCACCACTTACATCCCTGCCATGGATATGGTAAGCTATATGCTTAAGCAGTTTCCACTCCCTGTGTTTTGTACACAGGGGTTGTTGGAAGTCCTGAATTTCTTCACTTTTCTCCCTAAATATCATGAGAACATTCTATCCAAATGCAGATGTCTTCAGTCATTATTGTAGGGCCTTGACAGCCCCATGGTATAGACATTATCCACAGCCATAACAGAAAGTTCTTACAGAATTATTCAAGTGTGACACAGAGCTGCACATGCGTGCAGCAGCTCCATCCTGTGCAAGTCATTGCTGCTTTGCATGGTCATGGTCATAGCCTCAGTGAAAGGACGGTTTCTTCTCTTTGCATTATGTTGCTCTCACTGTGTTGCCCAAGTTTAATAAACACAACAATATAGGAAGAGTTACCAAATGTAAGAGAACTAGGCTGCTTATTGCAGCAATGCATTTCTTTTCTATTAGTTACCTATGGAAGGTGTACTGGAGTTACAAAGACTTAATTGAGTGTGTTTTCTAATTAAGAAGAAAATGAGGAAAGAGGCTGAATATTTATTCCAGAATTGTGGTATACGGTATTTAAAATGCATGACAGGCTACAGTCTTGCTTCCTAATTACTTAGTCCCTGTCACTTCTCATTAACATGTAAATCATGTTATAAACATAGTAAAGGTGGAGTAAAATATGTCCTGAGGGGAGGGGGCACACTGGAAGATTGCTTTGGGCAGTGTGGTGATGAGAGTGTTTCATTTGCAGCTCATCTGTATTCCACTCCCATGGGAAACTGCATATATGAGATTTAAAGCAATCATATTTTCTTTGTCCTAGGCTGGAGTGGCTGTTGCATTTAAACAAATCGATCTGCAGGTTTTGAATTATCTACAAGAAAATTAGCATACAAAAATCTAAGTCTATCAAAAAGATTGAGAATTCATTTACAGAGTAATTATGTTCTTCTTTAAAAAGAAAGAAAAATGGTTTATGATCTTAAATGATTGTCCTGAAAAGAACTTTGTTAATAAGATAGTTTGATTCATAACAATCCACTAGCAAAAGCCTCCTGGGCACCTTGCTACATAAAAATACAAAAACAAGACAACATTCAGAAGATGCAGAATTAATTATGCTAATTAGTAAAGTATTTTGAAAACTGTAGATATTACTTCCATAAACTCAATTACTTTTTAGTATCTAATCTTTAATATTTGTAAGAATTATTGTTTCAAAACTAATTCATTCAATAACATTAACACTTTTACTTACTCCAAATACACTTGCTGAGAAGGCCTATAATTTTATTGCAAAAATCAGTTTACAGATATGACTTTGCTCTTAAATTTACTTACCTGCCACTAACTGAATGATGAATACAGTAGAAGGTTTTCTTATTGAACACTACATTCAAAGCTGTGAAAAAATGCATATTTCTTAAAAAGTAGTTGTGCTGCCTTTTTCTCTGTTGACAACTAACTTGGAGTCCTTTATTGTTTAGTTGACAACTAACTTGGAGTCCTCAGTAAGTTTGCAGATGACACTAAGCTGGAAGGAAGTGTTGATCTGCCTTAGGGTAGGGAGGCTCTACAGAGGGATCTGAACAGACTGAACCCACGGGCTGAGACCAATGGGATGAAGTTTAACAAGGCCAAGTGTAGAGTGCTGCACATGGGACATAACAACCCCATGCAGTGCTACAGGCTTGGGAGAGACTGGCTGGAGAGCTGTCAGGCAGAGAAGCACCTGAGGGTGTTGGTTGACTGCAGGCTGAATATGAGTCAGCAGTGTGCCCAGGCATCCAGGAAAGCCAATGGCATCCTTGCTTGTATCAAAAATAGTGTGGCCAGTAGGTCTAGGGGGGTGATTGTGCCCCTGTATTCAGCATTGATGAGACCACACCTCGAGTACTGTGTCCAGTTCTGGGCTTCTTACCATAAGAAGGACACTGAGGTCCTCGAGCAAGTCCAGAGAAGGGCAACCAGTCTGCTGAAGGGACTGGAGAGCAAATGCTATGAGGAGCAGCTGAGTGAGCTGGGGATGTTTAGTCTGGAGAAGAGGTGGCCGAGGGGAGACCTTATCACCACCTATAACTACCTGAAAGGAGGTTGTAGAGAGGTGGGTGATGGTCTGTTCAGCCAGGTGACAGGAGATAGAACAAGGTGAAATGGCAAGAAGCTGTGCCAGGGCAGGTTCACATTAGATGTTAGAAAAAAAATTTTACTGCAAGAGTTGTCAGGGCCTAGAACAGGCTGCTCAGGAGGGGGATTTTAAACACACCTTCCCTGGATGTGTTTAAAAAAAAGTATAAATGAGGTACTTAGGGATACGGTTTAGCATCGGACGGGAACAGCTGGACTTCATGATCTTAAGGGTCTTTTCCAACCTTGTGATTCTGTGATTTGCACAAGAAAACTGAATCTGAAAATTTCACCCCTTCTTACAGTCAAATTTAATGATGTTTTAGAATAAAAACATTTGGATTAAATATTACATAGAATGACTGTCATATTTTTTATTCATTCAGCATTTCACATTGTTATTTACCTGATTTAGCTCAAATGACCTCATGATCCTCGTGGGTCCTTTCCCACTCAGTATGTTCTATGATTTTAAATTTCAGTGGTCTGGTGAAATGTAGGAAATAGTAAGAAAGAAAAATTTTTAAAAAGGTGAGCACTTTTTTTATTTACTTTTTTTTTTCTTCATTAAAATTAGGCTTCAGAATGTGAATAGATGCATTATATATATAACATATAATACCGTGCTTTTTAGCACTTTCCATATGAGAATGGCAGCATATTTAAAAGGAGATACTGGCAAGTGATTAGTGGACAGCTGGGACTTTTGGCATGGAGGATGTGCATTTCACACATCTAGAGGTTACTGCAGCATTTAAAATTGAGGAAAGGTTGAATTTTCTATCCCATCTTGAGAAAGGGGAAGCATTTATTTTATTCTGGAAGAAGGATTATTTCATTCCCCAGCTTCTGGGGATTTTGGCAGCTGCTACTTTTCCTAGGTCATGCCCCATTATCTGCCATTGCATGCACTTACAAGGGATCAGTTGTATTGTTCCACTAAAGTGATGTAAGCACTATAGTTGGCCAGAGTGGAAGTATTAGTTTTGAATTGGGTTTTCCCTGAAAAGATTAGTACAATTTGCTTGACCTAAGTTATCTTGTTTCAAGAAGTGAGTACTTGTAGGAAGACATTATACTTACATATTTAGTGTTACCTTCAGAGCCAAAAGATGCGGAGATACATATTGCAGCAAATTAAAGTTGAAATTTTAGACTCTGCTTATGCAGCATATTTTTAATTAGATAGCAATTACAACACAATGAACATTCCCTCAGCTCACTGTATGGTTTACTGGGGCTTTCAAGCAAAAAGCAGCTAATAGTCACAGTGAACATTAAGTGAACTTTAAACTTCCTGAGTAAAGACAAATCAAAGAGATTTGAGCAGAAGACAATGACAAGGGAAGAGTTTTGGCAAGTGGAGACAGACTTGCACGCATCTCAGAACTGCTGTATGCAGGGGCATGTGCTGAAATTAAGTTATTTTTCATCACAGTTTTTGGTAAAAGTTAGTGTCAAAAAAATTCCATTGAATATTACAAGAATAAGTTAAGTTGAATTTAAGAAAGGTAATTTATCTTCAGCTAAAAGTGCTTGCACTCAGACCCACCGTAGCGTACAAAGAGGCAAGTTAAAGCAGGGTTAATCATCGCACTGTTGTCTTATTCCCTAAAGAGAGGAAATTTAGTCCATGCCTGAAACAGGATTCTCGCTGAAGGGCCAGGCCCTGTAATTTAGCATCAAACTGACGATAGCACGGATTTTAAGACACGTAAAAATGTGTGCTTGAGTCACATAGGTGGAAATGTCTTTGCTTGCAGTGGTAGGAAGAGGGAGGAGATGGGAAGTGACAATTTCAGGTTTCTCAGTGGTTATATAAGGTAGCATCAAGGAGAGATAAGGCTGCCTGGGGTCAGCACCCTGGTTGACAGGCAGCTCAGCTGCACCCTCAGCCCTGGTAGATTAGCGAAATCCTCGTGAGTCTGACAGGAAAGGTGGTAATAACTCTTCTCTTCTGCAAGGGCAGCTGTGTGGCAAATGCTGAAGAAGCTTCAACACATCCCTTTTCTGAGCCTCCTGGGTAATCTGGGTGATGAGGAACAGTACCATGGGTAGAAAAATATGGGGTTTAGCAAGGGTAGAATATCAGAGAGAGAAACTCGGAAAAGCTCGTGACTTATCCTCTGTCATAGCCATCCACGAGTCACTAAACCACACTCCAGCCAACAAGCATTTCCTAGATAGGTCAAGCTGTATGATCACCCATTTCCTTGTCCCAGTATTTATCTACATACCACCATTCCAGCATTTCTGCCTGCCTTCTTCATTGGGTCATAAAAGAGCCTGACTCTAGGAACAGGCACTTGCCACCTTCCCTTTGACCATCCTCACTCCAGTTGCCCGAGAGCATTTTTGTTTCCCATAGTATTATTCCTCAACCACCAGCTTTGCAGAGCTAATCTGAAGCATTTGCTTAGTTGCATATTCCTTGCAAGTGTGCAAACTCACTCACAGGTTTTGCACAGAGCATCATACACAGGGCCAGTAAGAATCTATTGGGAAAGTATCAGAAGGGTGCTGATAAGGTGAAAGTTTCTTTTGAAATAGAAAGCAGGATCTGGAGGAGTTAGCACAGAAGTACAAAATCCTAAAATGCATCATGAACTGAGCAGGAAAATATAGAGGGGAAAAAAAAGATTAGCACCAAAAGAAACCTTTGGGGAACTGCAGTAAAGAAAGGGTAGGAAAAGAGAGGATTGCAGGGTGTGGGTGGGCATTACAGTGAATAGATATTCAGTGGTGATCTACAAATACTAATTATTTCTGCCTCTGTACTTGTCTTCTGTTTTCTTTGGGGTTTTTTAGTGGGTTATTTTAAAAAAATAATCAAAAGGCCAAGTTGTATAAGAAATGTCAACAAAACCTGTTAGTTTCAGTTAATGAGAACAAGAGAGGAAGAGTTAAGGTGCCCAGAAAATGGGCAGTTAAGAATAGTCTCTTGGTAGCTAAAAAATTATGTGAAGCACAAAGCAGAAAATGAAAATTGAAATAGATGGTGGGGAGGAGCTATGCGCTTTGGTTAAGATTTTGCATTTGAATTCTGACCTGTTATTAAAATTTTCTGAGCCAGACAAAAAAATTGAATGCAGCCTGGGAACAGTGCTCAATGACAGTGACATTTCCTGACAGAGCAATTCTTTGCATATCAGTTGTACTAATTGTATTCAAACTGACAGCAACAGTTTAACCCATTCACCAGAGGAATCATATTGCTGCAAGACCAGTGATCTATGTTTTCATTTAGATGTCAATCTAGCCTTGTGCTGCACTTTTTAAATGTATAATTAGCATTAAATGATTAATATCAATACAATAAACAACATCTCCCCTTGAGATGTTGCACAACAGAATCTTAAAAAAGCAGCTTGTTTTCTCCTGCAGAAAAACTTAGAAAACTAAGAGGGTTTTGCCCTTTTCAAAGCCAGGTTGAATGAAATCACTTCTTGCTTAAGGCAGTCTTCTTTATTTGACCATAAATGAAAATAATTTTCAGCATCAGAAAGTGTTTTGCCTCCACAAATACCCAGTCTGAATTGTACAGTTGGAACAACTGAAATCCAACTGCCTGTGCCATTTTCTTCCAGTCCAAGGGGGCTTACATTTTTAACATGAGAGGCGAGAGACCCTATCAGCCTGGAAGACAGGAACATCAGAAGAAAATCGTTTAAATACATCAATTCATTGTAGAAATTATTATGCTCCTAGAAAACTTAATCGTGGGTGGAAATGAAGAGAGATTAAAATCCTGTATGACTGGCCAAGCTTAGAGGGTTGGGAGCTGCTTTAGATATGTATTCAGGTGTCCTTTGGAAACTGCCAGGCCTTAGAAATGCTTCCCAGGACTGTTTCTGTGCTCCTACCACACTGCTAGCTGCTGCAGAAAATACCACCAGAATAGATCTTCAGAAATTACACCCTGCCTTTGGGTTGTGCTCAAGATGATGGGTGCCTGAATAGACTTTTGAAATACAGCTTAAGTAATCACTAAAAAAAGTTACATTGTGGAAAACTTCCAGATACAGAGTAGTCAGCATACTAATGTAAGATACAGGCTTAATTGCAAAAAGGAGAGAAGGAAACCTGAGGAGGGCTTTGTAGGTTATCTCCAGGACCTGAAAACCTGGAGCTTTTAACATGTGGCTGTTTTCTGCCTGGTGCTGTTAGCACAAGTGCTGAATAGGATATGTAGTGTGTTAAGAATTATGAGAATGACCCACTCTTAGAAAAGACCAGGCAGAGAGAACAAACAGAAAGTCTGAAGACAACTCCAGAAATAAAATATGATTACATTCAAGAGAAAGAAGAAGAAGAAAAAAAATAAATAGAGAAATTACAGAGGGAATGAAAATATAGATGGAGAAAAATAATTAAGAGAGTTTGGTTTTTACAGAAAAACAATGTGGAAATGTTAGCTTAAAAAATAAATTATTTGACATAGCACGGAAAACTATGGCACCTAACATCTGTCAATGTATTTGGATTTTATGACCCCTTTTGCAAAGCCATGCTATGAAGACAATATTCACCAGGTAGCCCAGACTCAATTAGTATGTCATAGGTTTTTTCTTCAGAAGGAGTTTTTTCTCTCTTCACATGAGCCCTTGAGAAATAAAGGCTGTAGAGCACTCTTAAAGCTTTTAGTGGAGAGACATTAAAATTTTCCTTTCTGAAAGATGAGAAAACATTTAAGCTAGGTGAATAACCAACATGTTGGCAAATGAATGTTTAACTGAAAGTAATGGACTTTGATCCAATGTAAAATTTTTTTTAATACACCGTGTGTGCAGGCTCAACATTTACTTGATGAATGTATTTAACCCGTGTAAGGAATCAGTGCTTTACTGTGTAAGAGTGCAGTGAGGTAACATATTGTTTGACTACTGTCTAACAATCCTTGCAGATATAAAACCAAATGCAGTATTAAATGCACATATTCCCATGCCAATCCTAAAATAAAATACAGACCATTTGAATAGGTTTAATTTTATGTAACTTCAGTCCTCTTAAATTGAGTTGTCTAATTTCATGCTAGTCACACAGGCTTCCTTTCCAGTAAATGGAATAAAAAGGCATAGCAGAAAGATAAATAATCTGGCCTACTTTAGAATCTATTTTAGGATGAAATGTATTATCTTTTGGAGGTGCTTGTTTCTCTTCAACAACCATGGAGAGAACCTACAGTGACTGACTCAGAGTGTGAGATTTAACTTTTAGACCCTTAAATTACGGCAGATCAGTTATGTCCTTTGTTACATGAAGGAGGGTCAAAGTGTAAAATCCTGTTCTACCAACAAGTGAAGTTTTTGTTTTTTTCAGAAAGCATCAATTGTTGCCTGTTGGTAATTCAGACACGAAGCAATTCATATATGATCTGCATGTTCTGCCTTTGTTTTCTCATTGTTATATACAGCTCTTGCTGGTCTATGTATCAAAGGCTAATTAGAAGTTTATGAAAAGTCTTAATATGATATATCATTTTTAATGTACAGGAATATTTTGTGGAGTCTTTATATTTCCATATATTATATGCGCCACTGAACAGCATAGTAAAGTTAAAAATATCTTCTGGTATGAATTTTTAAACAAAAAAATGTCTTTAAATGTTACTGAAAATTATATAAAAATAGAAAAAAACCCAACACTAGAGCAGCACATAGAAATTATTTATTTTGATAGATAACTACAGATTGCTCATTCTTTGCTTTCACCTGATGATTAGTTTTGAGTATATTAGGGTACATCCTCAGCTAGCAGTTGCCCAAGAACTGTCCTGAGCTTTTGTATCTGTATCCAAGTAGTGTATTCCTCACAGTATCACACTATAGATGATATTGTGCTCATCTTCTGGACGCTTTCCCAGACTTATGTAGGAGAGTACTTGTTCATGGATCAAAATATGGTATTTACATAAAATATACACAATGATTTATTTTCATTTGGGTGTTTTGAGCTTGCTGTTGTGAAATGCTTATTTTCATCAGCCCAGTTGTAAATATTTGGGGTTCCATCTGAGCAGATTTCTTCCTGTGTGACAAATGGCTTTTTTACAGGTTGCCAATGTGTGGGGCATACACAGTTGGGGTTTGAATGCACATGCATCTGGTTGCCTGCAGAACTTGAAGACCTGCTTTTCTCAGAATCATGGAACAGGAGTTGGAAGGGACTGGAAAGATCATCCAGTCCAACCCCCCTGCCAGAGCAGGATCACCTGGACTAAAACACACAGGATTTTTGTCATTTGCAAGTCATTGATTTGTTTTATGATATCAACCCCATTTTGTACTATTTTGAAATTATGTATTCCTATTAACTAGACTACATTTTTATTCTTTTCTTCAGTATTTTGTTTCACTGTTTACTATAAAGGTTTAAAAATAGGAGCCACTCTTAGCAGATCTACTGTAGTTTATCATTGTAGTGTTAAAGCTGTCAAGGACACGAAATCGCATCATAACATTTTGACTGAGTACAAGTGACTGTGCTGTAGTTTTGAGGTTGTGATTTGCAAACCAAGTGTCAGTAGAGGTAACTCATTAGCTCCATGACTTCTAGTAAAAGACCATATAGTGGATTGGCAGTCACGTAAAGTTTAGCCTCACAAGTGTTGTTTTTTGCTTCTCAGGTTATCTTCTACGTAAGCAACCTTATTTATTTTGGGTCCCCAGACTCCTATCTCTTCCTTATTAAAACACTACCACCAAAGTGAGACTCTTACGTTTTCCAAAGTAGGTTAAAGTTTCTGAAAGTAGGCTAGGCCATGAGATGAACCATCTTCTTGGATAAGTGTTCACAATGTATCCTGGGACTTGCTGGCCTCTTTTACCAGACCCAGTATAAGAAGATTTTAAAGATATGTGTTGAGTACCTCAAAGATGGTAAAATGCTGTGCCATACACACTGGAATCTCTGCAGGTAACTGAGGAATCATGCATGGCTGGTGTGGAGGCAGGGTGTTCCAGTGTATGTATTGGCAAAAACTAAATGACAAGTTGGTGCAGAAAAACAATGAATATCAATGAAAGAGAGAGGCTGTTTTCAAAAGGTGGTATATGCCTGTGAATTAGCTTCTTCATCTTCGATTTCTACATTTCTATTTTAAACGTGGATAGGCAATGAGGAATGACTTTATCCTGACAATTAAAAAAAAAAAAAAGGCAAAAAATGCACACATGCATAAAAGCCCATACACCAAAACCCCCTATTAATAAGAATTTGCAGTTACTGATCAGTGTAACAGTATATTGACTATTTTACTTTGAAGGCAGTCACAGTTTGTCTAGAATACCTGATATTACAGCTGCTTTGAACTCATGTTTTAAACTTTCTTTAAAACATTTTCTTCTGAAGTTGAACCTGACTTGTATTTAAAATAGATATGTAAATGGAGCACCTTGCGTAAGAGATCTGTTAATAAAGAACACATGAACAACTTCATTTTCTTCAGTTATTAAGAGTACTGATTAAGAATGTGTCTCAGCCTCTCATTGGACTCTATGTGCCAGTCACCTGGGGAAAAGTCAATAGTGTCAAAAAGCTAACATTCAGGAAGTCTCTTGAGAAGATTTGATGGCTAAAAAGTAAATAATTTTCTGTAAACTGCCATCAGTTACATGTAATGTATCTTCTATATTCAATGGTGAAAGCAACTGTGATTTCTTTCTTTCTAAGAAGTAAGTTTATATCAGGTATTTTGATGGTATTTTAATGAAGAGATTGAAAAGGGGACACTTTTATCCTTTTGGTCATGAAGTGAAAGAATCTTATTTGGATCAGCACCAGCTTCCTCCAGACTTGATGGGAGTTTGAATAATCTTAGAGACATTTTTAAGTGAGTGAAGAGTGTCAATAAAAAATCTCTGGGGCATTCTTATGTATATTGCATGATATAGATGTGTAAATATTACCAAAAGATTACCAAATATTACCAGAACTATCAGAAGATGGAGAAGCTAAGTCAGTCATATCTCATTCATATAGGAAGTAAAAGAGGGTTGAGGATTCTTTTTCAGAAATACATCTGTGTTTTTGAGAAGATTCCAGCAAGGCCATGAAAACTTTATCAATTCAAATCAAATAACAATTTGAGACAGTATATTTGTTCTTTTGTTTTGTTTTTTTAAAACTGTTTTTAAGAAATAAGTAATTGTTTTAACAAGAAGATACAAAAAGAATATTCTCCCCCGTATTTTCAAATTATGATTTATTTTTCTTAAGGGCACATAGAAAAAAATACCCTGCCATTTCTAAATTATTTTGTCTATAGAAATTGTCATTTTGGACTTGAACTGAAACCACTGAAGATTTTAAGTCACACTTGTGTTTTTTAAGAAAATCAAATGTGGCTCTGAAAGTTGGATAAGAAAACTATGACTCCTGAACACCAACAGCTGCACCAAATAAGTTTTACTAAATCTTGGCATGATATTATGTGTGATGAGTGTCATCTGTCTAAAATCTTGACACATTTCAGGAAATGAGTGAAGGATTAAATGCACCAAACATAAAAAGATATGCCTATGTGAACCACCCTTTATAATGGTCCACTAAGGGTGTGAGACTATGGGAGACAGAACTCTTTCTAGCGGTTTTTTCTCCATCACCTCTAACAATAGCTTTGAATGGATGTTAAAGAATTACTGCTTACTTGTGTGAGAAAATTTGTCATTCACAGTCAGGAAGAATCTACTCATCTTTATAGTGCAGACTGTCAGTTCAGTTTAGATGGTGTTGATTTTGTGATCGACTGTAGTAACGACATTGTTATTAAATGGTCATAAAAAGTGTTATCCTTCCTATCAGTCTAAGATGATAAAAATGTAATTGCAGTGTTTTGATTAACATACTTAGTATTGCACCTAGAAAAAACATTAAATACATTTCTCATATCTGATTTTTGTATTGAGGAATTATTTTTGGACAATTTGACTAATTTACAAGACTCAGTATACAAGTTACAAGGCCATTACCAAAAGTGCAAAGCGATGCAAAGTTTAAGATGTTTGCAATATACAGTTTTAATCAGTACCTCTGAGTATGAATTAAAAGATAATGCAAATTTCACTCTAAGGAGACCATATGGCCAACTATAAGACTTTTTTTATCTCTTAGTGCTGGAATGTGAATGGCTATATATTGTCAATATTAAAATATTACATACAAGGAAGTACCAATGATATATTAACACTATATAAATAGTAAACACAACTCCAGCAAACTGTTTTGACAAATGAGGTGGGTTGGGTTGGGTTATTTGGTT
Organism: Zapornia atra; assembly: GCA_013400835.1. Lineage (NCBI taxonomy): Eukaryota > Metazoa > Chordata > Aves > Gruiformes > Rallidae > Zapornia > Zapornia atra. The sequence continues at coordinate 15,801 of VZTU01009199.1, forward strand.
TGCTTTGCTTTGTGTTGATTTGCTTTGTGTTGCTTTGCTTTGCCTTGAATAGAAGGACTAGAAACATCTACTGCAAACCAATAGCTCTGCTGAAAAAAAATGAAAAAACCCCCTGTTTCCAAGATGCTTTAAAGTACAATATGTCCAAGTTGAATGAAATATTAATGTTCTAGATATCTACTGGTATAGCACAGTCACAGGAACATGCATCAAAGGGTTTCCCTAAGTTATAAAAGAACTATCCTTGTGATTGCGGAAATTGAGATTGCATCAGGAAGAAAAGGCATTCTGAACTGATTTTAAAAAAAAAGATAAAATTCTCTGAGATTGCACTAATATAAGAGCTCTAGACAAGTAACTG
>VZTU01009199.1:16179-40074 GCA_013400835.1 Zapornia atra
GTGAAATCAGCAAGGATTTAAAGTAGATTCTGTATTTAAAACAATTCACAAAATTACTGTATGAGCTAATTAAAGAAGACTAGAGGGAGTTTTATTGCTTGGAGTGTTAAAAATTAGAGTGGATGAGACACTAGGGGGCCTGTTCAAAAACCTTTGAAACCTTTTGAAGTTATCAGAAGCCTATCTCTTGAATTTCAGCAGGTTTTGAGTTTGCTATAGATAGTTGTACTAAAGGAATTACTCTCCATTGTTAGGATACACAAATATATTGCTTGAAAGTGTTTTTCGTTTTCTGATTTATACATTTCTAAGTGTAGAAGAGTATTAAAACTTAGAGGTATTTTTAATTTCCCAGAATGAAGTTAATTGCAATATAAATGAAGAAATTAAAATAGATTTCCCACTTATATGATATAAGGTTAGATATTTCCATATTTCTCAGTACTAATAAAGGATATAAACTCTGTTCTTTGCTAAAAGTCAAGGTCTTTCACTACTCAAGGTACACAAAAAGCAGGAAAGCAGAAAATTAACACTGAAGAAGATTTAGTAACTAAATTGGGAGTCAATAAGAAATGTAATTTTTCATTATCATCACTAATTAATTAGGTTGTGAAGAAGTGTGGACTCTAATATGAAACCTAACAGGAAGGAACCATCTATTTCCCATAAGTTTTTCATTAGGTATTCCAACATTTTAGAATAAAATTTTTAAAACACTTTAAAATGGATGAGCACGTTCCATTAGACTTGCATATTCATAACTCAGTTTTTCTTTCCATAAAGAACAGAAAATTCCATGTGAAGTATAACTTCTATTCCTTTAAATCTTGCAAACCTGCACTAAATGTAAGAATAACTATTCAAACTTCACCATTTCCTGTGAAGGACTAGACTCCATCAGACTGTGTGTGCAGATACATATATATATTTATATCTCTACGTGCAGATTTGCGTGTGTGATCCCTAAAAAGCCAGCTGGGTGAAATTACTCTCCCATTCCTTAATGTAACATCAGAAGTGGATGAAAGTTTTAGCTGTGGATTTTGGTGATGTCTCTGAAATCAGTGTAAATTCTGACCCTTAGCAATTCTTTCCCTTCTAGCAATCTAAGAAATGAGAATAGCATACCCATTTTTACGGTAATTACAAAGATGGTAATTTGGGATCTCATATATAACTTGAAGATCAGAGCTAAATTTATAGGTTTTTTTAAGGTGGTCATAATTATCCACTCTGTATGTTTACAACCTCATCCAAATAGTTTTACTTAGGTGAAAATACTTCGAGCAACATTCATCTGTATCTTATTGAACTAAGTCAGCTCTTCATGTTTAATAGAAACACAATGACTAAATACATATGTCAGTCACTAATCAGGTAAAATTCCCACTATGCATGGTATATGGGTTCCATCACTTGGTATAGAAGGAGTAACTACTTTTTAAAGTAGCTTTCTCACAGCTCTGATGTACCTGTGAGAAGAAACAAATAGCCCTTAAAAAAGATCTCTGTTGTACAATGGCGAACATTTTTTCCCAGACTTACAAGGAAAAGTACTTTTTAGTTAGGGAAGCTTGAGTACACATTTTAAAATGCCTGAAAATTTGCACTTATAAAAAAAGCTCAAGTTTATCCATTGCAATTTGCAATTTCTATTCAGTGATGAATTTGTGTCTCTAATACTTGAATAATCCATTCAGTGTCTTCCACTGAAGCAAAACCAGGTAAACAAAGAAGTGGAACTGAAAAGCTAAGACAATGATGTTTTAAAAATATCTCTATGCATCATTAAATTGTAACAGCAGAGTTTTTACAGTTTGCATTTTATTATACTCATATTTCTCAGTGGGGAGTAAACAATAGCTTTTTTTCAAAGATTAATGACATTCTGCTCAGTAGTTTGATCGGTTTAATTAGTGTGTTCCACGGACAAAGTATACAGACAGAAAATACCCCCAAAACCTCTCTCTTTAGTTTCTCTTATAGTTTAATTATTCTGTAATGTATTCCTTGGCATAAGAGGCTCTTAAGAATTAATAAGTAATGATGTAAATTGATGTGACATCAGTACTATAAGCTACAATTTAGTTAGGGAAAAAAAGTTCTGGCTTTCTATCATGACTAAATATAGAATTAAAAATACTTGCAAGTGCATCATTTGAAATCAACTGAAATATGGAATAACATAAATTCATTTTTAGTGATCCTATATCTGTTTATGTTTGTAGTACAAAGAATGAAATTAAAATGCCAATGCTATTCATACTTTTTGGAAGAAAGTTCAACAACAAATCTTTAAAATGTTAATAACATGAAAAAGTGGTAGCAAACCTAGTATAACTCTGTAAGGGATGCCAGACACTCAGTCCCACCAAAACTGATTGAAAGTCATTCTGATCTTTTGGCAATAAACAATCCCCAGTGAATAGAATTTGACATCAAATTTTGTCAATGACTTGGTTTTTGTGACTAAACCATTACTGTCCAGACAGAAATGGCGTGCTTTACTCTGGAAAAGCTTAGGAAAAAAGGTACTATTGGCATTGCATAATTTCTCTACAGATAAGTTACAAGAAGGATGAGCTTCATATAGCATGTAATCCTTGCAAAAAAAACTCAAGACTAAGATTTTACAAAGATTGGCAGCATCCAGGCAGAGTTTAGACAAGTGCATAATTGAGTACTGACATCAAAGAAGGTATGGAAAATATTATCCTCTCTTTGAGGAAAAGATGGCATGATGAACAAGCTAGGTTTGATAAAAGATTGTTATGTCAATAGAAACCTAGTAGCCAACAATTTTCACTAGAGTGCAAAGCATCAGTGCGATGTTTTTCAATAAGGGGAAAGATGCATCACATCACAGAATGCTATTGTATGTTTTCCCTGAATACTGTTTAATTCATTTTTCTTTTGCTATCTATGCATGGGAAGGCTAGAATACATCTTGTGATATGTTGACCATATTGATAATATTTTTTCTGCGGTCCTGTTTTCTTGCAGTTTTATTTCCATAAAAGCTACTGTTGTATTGGGAAAAGAAAACAAACCCACAACACATTGACCACAAACCCAGAAAAAAATGGCAAATCAGTAGCCATTCTTTCTGTCAGAAAGCTTTTTACTTTTTCCTAAGATTCTTCATCCCTATAAATAAGACTTCAAATTTTTTTTTTTAATATTTTTGGAGTATTTTCTCTGCAGAGCTCAAAATACTGTAAAAAGTTGTAAATCAGGATGTCTTTGTGAAGATGTGAACCTGGTAATGAAATTGTGGTACAAGATTTAGGAATAGACCAGGCATTTTGCTTTTCATTTAAAACCCCTAGCCCCCCAAAATGTACTTTAATTTCATTACAAGGAGGATTTTTCTCCAATACTTTAGAGAGAAAATATTTTTATGCAAATAGAAAAAAATTTCAATGCAATTTATGACTTTGCAGAATTTTCATGCTTTTTAAATGAGAAATAAACATTTTTGCTACATCATTGAAGAGCTTATATCTTATAAGGTCAAGCTTAAAATAGTTTCCATATACTTCTACCAGCAGTTTAGAAAACACTAAATATTAGAAAAGGACTGACAAATTTTGCTTTTCATTTTTGGTAGTGCTGTGTCAGCAAAAGTATTTATAACCGGATATTTGAAGAGTAATATTTATTTCAAACTTCTGGTATGAATTAAAGATCTATTTTTCTGTTTGCTATTCAGGTACATGAACTTTCTAACAATAAAAGCTAATTTCTGATAAGACACATAATAAAATCAGAGTAGTGACTTAGAATATGACATCTAAACAAATAACTGTAGAGCTGAATTGCATATCGAATTTCCTCCAGGGCCTACACCTGTACATCGAATTTTGCTAATGCAACCTGAATGATTAAGTTGTGTAACTCCGTAAGTTATTTCAGAATTTATTTTCTTTGAGAAAGTGCTATTTATGTATGAAACAAGTTGGATGGAAAAATCTTGATGAACAAAGGTGGAAGCTTATTAACAGTATGAAACTTATATTTAGTTATGTTACTTTTCATCCATGCTAAAATCTAAAAAACTGCAACATAAACATCTGTTTATTGTGCCAAAAGTTTTAAATCAACTTTCACAAAGAAAATTCCAATTTAACTCTGTGAAAATATCTACATGACACAGAGAAAGAAGGAAATGGAAAATATCAAAAAAATGCATCTCAGTTATCTAACATTGCTTGATGATGCTACTAGTATCTCCATTTTTTTTTTTTCTAAGAGATTTCTGCATGGGTGGTGATGATAACAATAATAATAACAAAAGTAATAGAATATACAGCACAAGTGATGAACAGCACAATTTCTCACCACAATTTCTCTGAGTTGCCCCACCTCCTGGCTAACCCCCAGATACATGCTGAGCATGACATGGTATGGTATGGAATATCCCTATGGCAAGTTGAAGTCAGCTGTCCTGGCTGTGTTCGTTCCCAGCTTCTTGGGCACCTCCCGCCTTCTTGTTGACAGGCCAGTATGAGAAGCTGAGAAGTCCTTGACTGCTTGTCAAGAGCTAAAACATCAGTATATTATCAACATTGTTCTCATCCTAAATCCAAAACACAGCACTATACCTGCTCCTAGGTTAGTGATAATTTCAGTTCATATTAAGCATTTATTTTTGTAATCTTAATTTGCAGTGGCCTGTTGCTATTCATATTTCAATATGTAATTCCTTTAATGAAGGAATTTCTGTATTAACTGAGAGATAACTGGATATTTTGTGAGACTGCAAAAATCATTATTAGTTCCAGTTGACATTTAATAAACAGTTTTAATAAATAAATTGAGTCAAATTTAGAAAATTAACTCCACCAAATAAGACTGTCTTGGAGCTCATGTAATTGGTCAGATGCTTCTAACATTCTCCCTCAGCAATGTAATGTTATGTGCACAAAGATATTCCTCTAGCGTTAAACATTATCTCTCTGAAAATTAGTAGCTGATAAATTAGTTGCTGATGGGGAGCCAACAGAGTGCAGTCAACTGTGAGACTGAAGATAGCACTATTTGCATTCCTTATTATTCATAAAGAATTACAGGACGCCCACACATCTGACATGATTAGAACGCATGAACAGTAGATTAAAAATCATAGTGTATTAAACATACAAAATGAAGTGGAAATGAAAATGCATTTTGGCCATTATAAGAAAGTAATGTTTGTTCAGTATTTCCTCACTGCTCTCTGAATCACTGTGCCAGCTGTCTATTCAAGCAAAAGAAAGCTTTACCTTTCTCCTAGAAGTTCTCTGCCTTTAGGTTTCAATAGACCTTATTACCTAGAAATTACATCAGAGACTGTTTTGCAGTCCTTAAGTCACACTGGAGCTGACGTTTGAGAGGTGGTAGTTTTCCCTGGTTTGCTTTTTCCATTTGTTACAATTGTAACTTTAGGTAGTCTTAATGTGAATTTCTAGTATTGAAATGTTATTCTTGAAGTTAGCACAGGAATCTTAAACGGTGCTAGAATGTGTATGAATCTTTATATTCTGCTGATCAAATCTAAGCATATTTGTCTTTAAATAACTATAGAGAATAATATATATTCAATTTTGCAAATATATGACAGAAGAAATATAACATACCTGGAAAGATACATGCCTGGAATTTGGGGTAAAAACTCACAGAAGTCAAAGAGAGATTGTTCACAACATCCGTGAATTTTGGATGCTCCTGAAAGTACATATCTAGAAGTGTGTTACCGCTTTCATTTATCTTGCAGTTTTCATGAGCCTTGAGTTTCTCCTTTTTATGAGGACTTGCAAGCTGAAAGAACATCGTTGACATTTTGTTGCAGAAATTTGATTGACAAAAATATATATGTAATTTTTTAATACAAGCTCTTCAATCACATGCTTAAATTCTGACACACTTACCCTGATACTTACATTGGTGTATTGTAAATCAGGAATAATTCCACTAAAATCAGACAGATTTTGGTATATTTGCATGAGTAGACAAAATCAATCATCTGTTCACTCTGCTCGTGATTCTGGGTACCGGTCAGCGATGGTCCAGGTGGCAAAGAGCTTTGTTAGAGTGAAGAGCCTGAGGGTATACACATATTTCAAAAGCACACAGCTTCTGGATCAGGAGGTTATAAAAAACGTGATTTTGTTTGATTTGACAATTCATTTGTTTAATTTGACAATTCATTTGTTTGATTTGACAATGTCTGTCATGCTCTTTGAGCAGAATTTTTCAAAAACTACAGGAAAGGTGAAGAACAGCAGCGTAGGGGTTTGCAAATTAATTCACAATAGTTAAGGGTTAGGCATACTTGGCTACTGAGAGACTTAATGAACCTTCCTTACATAGTTAGCATGATAGCAGAAGAAATGTGAAGATAGCAAATGCAAAATAAAGAAGATTAGAATATATATATGAATTATCCATCTCTGGACCTAAAGATACTGGAATTGTTCCTACCGAGGAACAAGGTAACATTTCAGGGAGGTTTTTCTTTTAATAACTGTTCAGTGCACAGAAGCTTTCAGACAGATGATGTTAAAGAGTTCAGAGACCAAGTACAAAGTAGTATGAAGAGTATTCAGTATCATCTTAATACAAATTTCATGTGTTATATTTTACCGACCCCATTTAAGAAAAAAAATGCTAATAATTTGGAGACCAAAATAAATAGGAGTGGACCTTGAAATGCATGAAGAGAGCTTTAGAAGTCTGACACTAATTTGTGTTCAAGACAATTAGAATGCAACAGTAGAATGCAATACATTAGAAATAGTGTTAATGTAATGATGGCCCCTACTGTATCATTTATCTTAATACCAAAGAGAATAGTCACTAAAATTGAAAATAATCACTAATATTGAATGAAAATGAGCTTAATTATTTTCTATTGTCATTTCTTTGCGTGATGTTGAAGTTGTCTGTCAAGAAATTGAGACTTAGGGTTTGGAAGTATTAAAGAAACCCAAAAGAGATACATATGACTAAGAATAGCCATAGTCACATCAGAAGAATTTAGAAGGGATACAAACCCGTAGATTTCTGAATGTAGGGCAAACCATTAACTAATGGGATTTTTTTGCCTATGGGTTGATTGTTTCATAATTGTCAACTGCAGAGTTCCTTTCACCTTCATTTGAAGTGTGGGGTGGTGGCCTCTGTCAAAGATGTGGTAGTGGATTAGATGGACAATTGGTTTGATTCCTTATGACAGCTGAAATAATTCTGAATAAAATCAAAGTAAAGGGGAAGAAAATCAAGCTTCTACATTGTACTGAATATGAAAGCAACTGTCTAGTGTAGCATTTCTGCTACACCTAAATAAGTGAGGATTTCTTATGATCCTACCAAAATGCAATTCATTGTAATGAATTAAGTGCTGCAAAAAGTCTAAAGCTGTGTGAGCATGGCCTTTTTCCTGTACTAATACACTCTGCTATGCTGCAAGCCATGTTCAACCAGGTAAAATGTACCAGTAGATATGGTGATGTTCATTCTGATATCTGAGACAGTTTATATTTGACCAATTAAATACATGTGTGTGATACCATGTTCTGCTGTATGTACTTATCCTTGTGGAACAAACATCCAATAGTGAGTGTGTCAGCCACCCAGACTAGTTATAGACATCTTAGGCTCTTTTGGTGCATTAGATTGACAAAGAAGATAGAAACAGATGTTCCGACCTTTCAACATCTGTGATTGCCAGATCCATACAATGAAGTCATCAGTTCATTAGAGAAATAGCAGGAGCAGTCCTTTTTATTCTGAATCATGCTTGAAAGAAAGAATAGTCCTTTCCTTCTTTCTTGGTCTGCTTTTGGCTTTCAAGGAGAATATGCACAAACAGCCCTGGGTTATATTTAACGAATGCAACAATAAACTTTTCTTCTCTGCAATCTCTACTGCTTAACAAGTACATCAGGACAGAGAGAACATTCTGTTTTTCATCCATGTTCTGTTGCTTTTTTGTGTCTGTTTTTGCACTGTTTTGGACAGCTGTGATCACTGGAAGGACAAACTGCTGATCACAAGATGAAGGGAAGCTTAGAGACAGAAAAAGAGACAATGTTTCTGGGAGGAAAAAGAATTTATGGATAAAAAAGGAAAATGCCAAGATTCATTATGCTCAGAACAATGTATCTCTCATATTTTCTGTAATGACTAATACTGCATGGATCCAGCAACAGTGATTTCTGCAGTCCTCTACTGTTAGCTTTTGATAGGAGTTGATTACCTACTTTAGACCACTTCTAAAAATGCCAGTATAATTCAGTTAGTAAATGCCTGCTATGGGAAAAAAATAAAAAACAAACAAAACCCCCAGAAAAACAACATTTTCTTGATAGAGTGCTTGTCAAGCGGTAAAGGGAGAGGAATGAGAGTGTAGAAAGATGAGGCCAAATGGTCTTGACCACCCTGGATTTACAAGGATTGCATTTAGAGCAGCACTTAGCTTCTAATCTCTAATGCCAGACACGTAGTGAGATCTTGAGCAAGCAATAAATTTCTTGTGTGCATTTCTATAGATAGCCGTAGGATGGCCCTTACAACCCTATGCTTCTTGGGGCCATGGGGGCATCTGGGGCATCTTTAAACTTCATCTAAGCCATACAAGTCTTCTAGGCTGTCAGACTTGGTAACCAGACATGATAACCAGTGGCAGGCCAGTGAAATCAGAAACACAATAGATTAATTCTGTGGTAACAGATGAATAGCCTAAGTCCAAGAACAATACATGGTATGCATGAGTGATGGAGTGAATTTCATGCGTCGGGCTTTCCATCTTTTTTATGCAATATCTGCTCATTTTGTTATTCTGGCATTTTGGCTAGTTTTTTGTTATCTTATAGCTTGAGCTAGATAGTGCACCTACAAAGCATAAAAGTGTAGTGAGTCCTTCAAGCAAGAAGATGGTAGTGTTCTCCTTCACCTGGCTCAATTCTCTGGAATTATTTTCCTATACTGAAAATAGAGCCAATTCCAAGGAGAATTATAAGTACTGATATCTAAAGAATATTCCAATAGCTCCCTACACAGGTATTTTGGAGAAGACTGTTTTATCCAGTAATCAAGATAATTTTTGTAGACTTGTCACGGGATTGCTTAATGCATTGATTTACCCATGCCTTTATTTTTAGTATATGACATCAGAGGGCTAGTGACAGAAACAAATCCTTCTGCTGTCTTGCCCATATTCTTCCACATAGTGCCTGGATTTTCCTGAGAAGCTCTGACAAGGAATCGCAATGCTCTGGGAGGCTGCTCAGTTTATGCAGTTGAAAATGGCATATTCAAATGTCAAGCAGAGAGTGAACAACTGATTTCCACAGTTCCATAGTTAAGTCCTATCTTATGCATTTACAGTTCAGCACTGTAGCCTTTCTGTGGTCCCAGGTGTGAGAAGCAGCTGGTTGGCTGATCTTGCATGATTGACCAGCTGTGTCAGACATGTATTCATGAAAAAGAAAATTGCAATGAAAGGGTATGAAGGTACCCTTCTTAAGGGTACCTTAAGAAGGTACTCTTCTTAAGAGAACGTACAGTGTTCACTGGTTAGTATCACAGCCTGCGCCATACAGAAACCAGATGAGCCTCTACTTTTAATATGAATGAATATATCAAATGTAGTAGTTCACAGATTCACACAGATTCACAGACCAGTAGGGGTTGGAAGTGACCTCTGGAAATCATGCGTTCCAACCCTCCTGCCAAAGCGGGATCACCTAGAGCAGGCTGCAGCACAGCCTTCTGGCCTGTCAGTCACTCCTCCCAGTTTTCTATCATCAGCAAATTTTCTGAGGATACACTCTGTCCCCTCATCCATGTCACTGATGAATAGGTTGAATAAGACTGGACCATGCACTGACTCTTGGGGCACACACAGCTCTACAGGCATATCTACATGCCTACTATAAAGATGGTGCAAACATCAGAGAAGACCCATTGGGGAACTCAAGAGTGCATTTCATGTATAGACTGAATTACATACCTATTTTATATATACATTTTGTGTCTGAGTCATATAAGTTGATGTCCATATGTAAATGTTAAATATCTGGTATTTAAAAACAAGGTTTGTTTCACCTGTGACAAGCTTTAGATTTATCCTAAGCAAACAATCTGTATTTAATCTTGCAAAAGTGAATATGATTAATAGGATTGGAAAAGATAAAAAAAAAAAGCATTTGTGTTCATGTGGTTAAAAGCCCATTTTTTTCAACTTAAGATAACATATTTCTTGCTTTTTTAGGAAAAGGTGTGATAAATGCCTAATTCTGTATTTTTCATTACCCTTGGTTAGATATACTGGTATTAAGGTCGACTGATTCATATCGCACAAATATGATGTTTTATTCTATGGACCAAAATATGAAGAAAACAGTTTCATGTGGCAGACAGAAATGAGTAAACCTGGACAAGTCCATGCTTACCAGCAATGCAACCTTCAGGCTATGCGGTTTTGTATTCTCACTTTATTAGACATTCTCTAAGAGAAAATATCCTTCTCGATTAAATGCCTCACTTGGACAACAACTGCCTAGACTGGTTAAAGAGACTGGAGAGTATACCTACTTCCAATATATCTCTCCATAATACAAGTTTTAGGTTTGCCTACAATATGTTTATTCATAGCACTCATTCTTCAGTCACCTAAAAAAACCCAGCCTATTTTTCGTTTGTTGTCTTATTTCACAAGCTTACAAGAGTTTTAGCAACATTCTTACTTTAGAAAGATCAAGAGAGACAATTTGAATGTGGAAGAGGGATCATAGCAGAGGTTAATGGAATAAACGTTGTTTTGTCATAGGTGGACAAAGAAACCTGTGCTACTAAAGGAGAAAATGGGCAAAAATGAAGTTACAAGTGGTAAAGAAGTAATGGACACTGATAGATCATGGGCTTACAAGGTTATGAGAAGAAAGACATGGAAAAGATGAATGATTCTTGAGGAGACAAAATGTATCCAGTGAGATACAGAAAAAGAAACAAAGCAGACTGATGACAAGGTTGAGCAAGTGGTAAATGAATGAGTTGATCCATGACTGAAACTCAGCCTGGGAGGTGGTGCTAAGGAGTTGAAGGGGATGTCATTGCAGCTGTAACAGTTACCCAGCATGAAAAAAGAGGCTTATGTAGAAGAAGAGCTCAGTTGGGATTTTTATTTTCCTCAGTCTGTGAAAGGTTTGAAATACTCCATATTTTAGGGTGTTGTCATGGTTCAACCCCAGCTGGCAGCTGAGCACCATGCTCACTCACCTTCTCCCAGTGAGGAGTAGAATGGGCAGTCAAAGACAAACCTCTTGTGTTGGGACAAGGACAGGTAACTGGGACAGCAGAGGGAGAGGGAAATAACAACAGGACTTAGAATATAGGCAACAGTAATAACGCAGTAAAGAACCTCTTCCTAACATCCAACCTAAACATCCCCTGGCATACTGGGATTTCAGACTGTTCCATCAGGTTCTATCACTGGTCACTAAGACAGGAGATCAGTGCCTGCCCCTTCCTTCCCCCTCACCAGGAGACCACAGACCACAATGAGCTCTCTCCTCATTCTCCTCTTCTCCAGGCTGAACAAACCAAGGGATATCAGCCTCTTTTCATAAAACTTTCCCCCTCCAGACCGTTCACCATCCTCATTACCTCCTTCTGGACCCTCTCCAGTAGCTTCCTGTCCCTCTTGTACTGTGGTGCCCAAAACTTTGACCATGTCCATAATGTAATACACAGAGTTGAGAAATTGTTTGGTTCATAACTCTTTCCCTTTCTTTGAGTCTTCTCTGCTTATATTAAACATGAATATACTGAATGCTGAAGCCATCATTATCACACAATCAAGGTTGAAGCACAATTCTGGAGCTGTAAACTCAGGAGTTCATCTTTTCAAGGGCTTAAAGAAATTAGATTAATAAATTTTATGCTGGAAGAAAGTACCTTTTTTATGTAGATGGATGGCATTTATTCATTGTAGACAGCCTTCTTCCTATACGATAAATACAGAGGCAAGGTTGATTTGCCTTCTGATTTTAAAGAAAATGTCCCCGACTGAAACATGGAGGAAAGCATTTTGACAAGGTTTGTCCATGTGTCATCTGCATACAAGAAAAGACAAACTGACTCAAAACAGTCTTTCTCCTGGGACTCTACTTCAGCGAATATCTTTGGAGATGTCTGTAAAGGTGAATTGACATCTTTTGCAGGGTTTCCATAGCCCTTACTACTCTCCTTTAATGTTTTTCCATCTTTTCTCTTTTTCTACATTTCTAGATTATAGAGGGAGGATATAATTTGAACAATTTTATTTCCAGTGGGCAATTAGCCTACCAGTATAATTGGTCCTATGATTTCCTCCCAGGCAGAGACAGAAAGGAGCACTATACTTAACATTTCTTTATGAGTTCCATATTATCCTAAAAATACTCCTGAAGGAAAAGTCTCAGTCTTGGTAAAACTCACCACCCCGAGACTGCTCCTGTCCCTCACACTTCTGCACTACAGCTGTGACTGAGCTCCACAAAGCCTTGTAACGCATTTGTGCAAGCTCTGCTTTTAATTTTATAAGTAGGAAAAAGAGATTTAATGAAGCAAGTAACTAAAGGCAAAATTTAAAAATACACAGCAGTTTACCCTGCAATGAAAGGCAGTGCCTGACAAATAAAATTACAGCAGCAATAAAAGAGAAGTGTCCCAGTCTACAAAGCTAATGATGTCTTTGGTAATTAAGATACAGAACTAGTGTAAGCACTGCAGTTTCTAATGTATAGCAGAGCTGGTGGAGTGCTTTTGTCTCTTCTATTTTCTTTCTGAGTGAACAGATAATAGGTTCATGGTTTAAGTTGAGAATAAACTGTATTACAACATTAAGCCCTTAATTATTTGACCATGTGGAGTACAATTAAATATCCCTAAAAAGTGGTTGTTAGTTTAGTTAGCATTCCCGAGTTTTAAATGAAAAACTGAATGATATTTTAAATCTAATTTACTTAAACAGCCAAAACAAATCTTGCTGCGAGCCCTTACCCAAGCTAATCTCCACTTGTGCTTTTTATAAATTGAGAAAAACAGCTGGTTTCAATCTCTCTTTTAAACCTGGATTTCTTTCAGTGGTAGTGAACAGACGTATTGTTGAATAGGTATTATCTTGAACTACAGTAATTTTTATTCAAAAGCGTGCTTGCTGTCATATGATTAAAAAAAAAAGTAAAAACCTACCTAAAGCTTTGAGATAAGAGAAGATATGGCAGTAATCCTGCATTTAGATTGCCTTTTCTGCAAATAGTTGTGCAGACGTTTCAGCTGGAAGTTTGAATGATCAGTAGTCACTTTCAATTAATTAACTCTCATATTTAAACATTGAGGCCATCTTTTTCCATCCAGTTTCTATTTATTCAGCGTTGTCCATCTGGAGTCATAAAAGGAAGAGAAGCAAAATGTTCTGAAATGTGTTCACAGGCATGTCTTTGTGATTTTGTATATTTTTGGTATAACAGCCCATTTAGACCTCACCTGATTATAGGTAAACTATCCATCAGCATCTATCTGTAATTTGATTTTATGCTGATCCCATTTCCTACAGGGTTGTATTTCAAACAGTGTACGCAGCAAAGCTGTCTGGCAGCAAAGTCTACGGAGCAAAGTAGGGATTTGCTACCAGATATTTGAGCCTTTACTTTCTGCCCTTTGTATAATACTTCTTATCCTGCTTTGCTGTCATTTACACCTCACAAGCCACCTCACACTGAAAGTCATCAGTGATGCCATGAATGTTAGTTAAAAAAAGCCAACTTGTTTGATGATTGAGGAATATAACTACGTACTATGATATATTTTTAAAAAGCATTGTACTGAATACCTTCTCAAAGTTGAGGGGACATATTTTTTTAAATGTATAATGCTGACCAGTTATCTGGCTGATGATTGGATTTATTTGGATTTAACTGAATGCAGAAGCAAGACAATATGATAATAATAGATTTCATTTAGACAGAATGGACAATATCTGCAACATAACTCCATCCAAGGTAATGGAAATATGCCAACAAAGAGTTTGACCCTACTACATACGGAATTCAACATTTAAATAGCTTCTGAGTTTGAATAATTTTAGTCCCATGTCAAAGCTATATAAAATGAAAGAGGAAAAAAAAAAGAAATCAGAATGCCTAGGTAAAAGAAATTAAATAAATGCAAAATAAACACTAAAGTATCTCTTTCAGGCATGGTTAGGATTGCATTTTTTTACCCCCCCACAAATATAAGTCAGAATGGAATAATCCTGTTAATGAATTTTGAGTGGACAAGTGTGAATAACAATTCCCAAATTTGTCAAAGAAATCCATAGTAGAAAGAGCAGAACATATTTTCAGTATAAATGGCTCTGACAGTCACAAGGAGGCACTTTAATGTGGTACCCACAGTTGTAGTCAACAGCTACCGCAATCTGTCCTCCACAACCACCTCTCTTTATTTTTTATTATATCACGGCTTGAGACACCATGCGGCAAGTTGCTTTCCTTCTCTGCAGGAGTTGCTGCAGTCTGTTTTGCTGGTGCTGTGAATTGTAGTGAGGCTCAGGGTCACTGTGAAATTGAGAAAGATGAGTAAAGAGGAAAAATAAGAAGGTAGTCAGGAGGACAGAAGGGAAAATGAAGCAAAATCTCAGGCATGTCAGATAGAAATTTGTTGGTGCCCTGGTACAAATCAGAAATCCTTATGGCTGTGCTTGTCTAGATGATCAGGGCTCACTAGCTAAGGGCAGGATTTCTAGACCTCAGCAGAATCACTGGCTTTTGCCAAAGGATTACCCCAGGTATCCTTGAGTTTTTCTTTCAAAACTAAAAAACAAGCAAAGAAAAAACCAAACAAAACCAAAAAAGGTAAACAAGAGAAAGACTGGAATTTATTTTACTCATCCTTAAGCTTAATTTCTGATACCCTTTTTTTAGTGCACAGTTTTCTGTTGTTGTTTATTCTGGGGTGGTTTTGAAGATCTTAACAGTCCTTGGGTTTCATGGCCTGTCCTTTATTGCCTACATTCTTCCAGGGGTTTGCTGCCTTCTCATGCCCTTTCTATTAGAATTCCATCTTACCCATTAGTGTAACAACGAGCTGCTACAGCTGAGATTGCAATTGGGATAAATGTACAGACCCCGGTTATGACAATAAGATACAGATACAATGGATACTGAGAAGCTTTCCTGTGTACCGTGGTGACTGTCCACCACTTTCATATCAGTGACTCTCACACAATTCTACTTTGAGGATTTTTCTGGCCAGATATTACCTGTTATGTCTATTTGAAAAAGACACAGAATGATACCCCACGGGTCCTTGGTGAGTGGTTTTAGTGCTCAACCTGAGAAGTGTTGAAAAAAATTTTGTTCATTTAAGGCATGCTGGTGGAAGATTTGCCATTGTCTTAAAGTAGCCTGCATGGTTAAGATCCTGTATACCTCACAGGTAGCTTTAGTACCTGAAAATGCCCTGTTCAGGGAAGCTGTGTGAGGACACTTCTCATGTACTCAGTTACCCCTATGAGGTACTCCCAGAAGAGTGGTTTTGACAGAGGATTTAGGAAACCCTTGTATCAGCCAATTCTAAATTCAGTTCACCTTGATATCACCTTTCTTCTGTTTGTATGGGCAAGCATAGTAGTTCTGTAGGTGTAGAAGGGCAAATAAGA
This sequence comes from Zapornia atra, assembly GCA_013400835.1. NCBI lineage: Eukaryota > Metazoa > Chordata > Aves > Gruiformes > Rallidae > Zapornia > Zapornia atra. The sequence goes on from VZTU01009199.1 coordinate 31,871, forward strand.
GCTTGGTCTTTTAAACTGTATACTTGGAATAAGTTTTGGTTTTACTTTGTGTGTGAAAAGAGTGAAAAATATTTTTCCCCTATAGAATATCTATCTATCTATCTATCTATCTATCTATCTGTCTGCATATATATATATGACGCAGGTGTTTATATTTCTTTGCCTTCTGGAGAATTTAATTTACTATTAGTTATGTTGACATAACTGCTACAGACGGGATAAATAATGGCAGCATTTGCAGGACTCCCAGAGCAGGCTACTTCTGCAGCTGTGGTCTTATTTGCATTTTCATTTGTATCCCCTAACACTTCCCTGGAGCTTTTACATTATAACCTTTACCTGTAGAGTGCAAAGGAAGGTGAAAAGACCTGTTTCAGATTTGTTTACTGCGTGCTCATTCTTTTAGTTGTTATGATGAGTTAGACATTTAGGTTGAATAGCTCAGCATTTCTGCAAGCATAGCAGAGCTTTTTCTTTGTAGGATCATTTGCACAGTGGGTGAGGATCACAGATCCCCACTGCCTGTACATGTCTGTCTGTGTCTTTGCGTTCTATCTAAAAAATTTTTGAACTCGATGTATTTTAACTGGATGTGACAGAAGCAGAGGGCTCAAATTAATTAAATAATTATATTTCCACAGATTTATAGATGTTCAGTTGGACATCAAGGTCAACCAGTCACAAGATTCTTTGATAAGAAATCATGTTTTATTAGTCCCAGTGATGTCAGAACTTACTGTTGACTTTCACGAATCACTGAATCACTTTGGTGCTAGAGGATATGTAAACACACACAGTAGATTCAGATGGCTGTGCAGTCCATGACTTTTGAACAGATCATATTTTCAAACAACTTTAAAAGCAGTTGTTATGGCATTTGAGCACCCAGTAAAACATAAATACCTAGCAGGATTTCATGTCTGAAAACCTTGGGTGTTAAGCATTTTCAACAATCTGTGTGTCTCTGTGTATCTTTGCAAGCACTTGTATAATTTGGAAGTAGCATAAGAGAACACTGCTGTGCTTTATAAGTATGAGCATTAAAGATGCCCTTTTGGTCTCAGTGGTGTGGACACACTGAATTGTTGAGTACCAAATTCCTCTCTGACTCCCTGCAAAATATGGACAAATAAATTAAAAATAAAAATAAAAATAGCTAAAGCTTTCTCACTTAACTATCTGCAGACATCCTTCTTTCCTGAGGTGCGTGAAAAATACCTCACAAATAAGGTGTGATAATCAACTAAGCCTATAAATCTGAGATAGTTTCCTAGGCTTTCCTAATGTTGGCAGAAAGAGATAGGTGCTGCCAGAGGCTAATTCATCTACCCGAAGATAAGTATTAAAGGTAAGTGGAATGCATTGCCACGTGGATGTTCTCGTCTCTTTGCAAAGCAGTCTAGGCGATAAGCTTAGATTTGACATCTAGCATTTCTGTCACTAGAATTAGACAAAATGAATCCCTCATCTATTCTGCTAATAGACATATCAATTTCTGTTGGATTCCATGTGAAGTCAAGTGTTCCTCGATACCCCTTAATATTCCTTTAAATTGCCTGTTCTTTTTCATATGAAATTCATCAATATAGTTTTGTCTTCACATTTGAAACTCCGAAAAATGAGGGCCAGTATTCAAAAATGAGTACTTAAGCACAGGATCTGAATCCTTATCTTTTCAGAGTCTAAAGCAACTTTAGATCTTCCTAAATCTGATTTGGAGCCCGGAGATTGATCGTGATCTTGCAAGTATTTTCCCCACTGATTTCCCATTTTTTGTAGTGGAAGTTTCATTGATTGAGAACTATTTGCCTTGACCAGTCTAATATAATATTCATCAGATCACAGTTTCTGAAGTATTTATCTTTGTTGTTGATAAAGTGTCAGTCCTGTATGAAAGTTGAGCTGAAGAATCTTTGCAATATACTACTTAAGGAATACTAAAGATTGAAATTTATCTATGTCCTCTGTAAATGTATGCTAAAATTCTGCTAGGATGAATTAATCTCCTTATTTTATTAATTGGTTATGTTGTTTGTGAGGAGTTCATGTTGTTCCCCTCATGCAGAGCCAAGCAAAGTGCTCTCTACTGGGAAGTGCATTACCTCCATTCATGAAGTTCTGTCAGCCTTGAGAATGGGGAAGAAAATAATTTTTAAAAAACAAAAGGTATCAACTTTCCTTTTAAAATGTCTCAGTACAAAAGATCCCAATAGCAATAAGCCTGCAAGCAGCATAGATGCTGCTTCTAAATAAAGCTTTACTTCCAGGCTCTCTTTTTTCTCACCTTACACACACAGGCACACAAGGGACTTACTCCTGGCAGTTTCTGACACTTTGTCTCTAAAAACCGACAATAGTCTGTCATCTTCATTGTAGGCTCTTGATGTCCTATTACACCAATGACAATTCAGGCAAAGCGAGCTTCCAGGCTTGGCAAAGGCTACAGTCTCCTCTCCTTCTTCGTATTCATTCTCCACAAGTCTGTAAGAAGCATGAGAAAGTAGGGATGCAGCTCATCGAGAAATGTGAGCAGCATTTATAGTCATCACCGTGCCATGGGGCAGAAAATCTGGCAGTGCCACACGGGCCACACTTCAAGGGACAGAGTTTTTTTCTGTCCCTTAAAGGGACAGAAAGTACCTTAAAGGTTCTTCTCCTGAGTACCATTAATCTTTTGCACATTATTAGGGAATTTTCAAGGACTAACACCACCCATTTCCTCCCAAGACTGGTATTTCTGGATGACAGGACAGGAAGGGCCACATTCAGATTCTAAAAGTAGAGGTTTCTGTTAAACAGGCGGTAGTTTCACTTTCATCTTAGAGGTTGCTGCAGTATTTTGCAAATCATCAACGTAGAAATGGATCCCACATATCACTGGAAACCTACTTTTCTGAAAGATACATTAAACGTAGTTTACCCAATATTTTAATTATTTTTACTGTAATGTGTAAGAACAGAAATAAATACATTCTGTTCCTGGAGTGTAAATCTATTATCAAAATATTTTTATAACTACTGCTAGTTCATATTGACTGAATTTAGTAAGGAAAACAATATTAATTTCTGGAAGGTTGTTTTGGCTTTTCCAAAAACTATTCCAAGACCTACAGAGACATTGCAGATGTGAGAAAGGGAGCGGGAGCTCTATTCTACTGCCTTTTTGCATAACAACTAGACCACGACCCAGTGAAGCCTTGATCAATCAAACAAAGGACCACAGTGGTCAGTGACTGCATCCATTTGCTCTGAAAACCATGGAGAATCACAGTAGAGGCTGCTGGCCAAACCAGCACGTCGGCAGAGGGAGATGTGCTGTGGTGCACTGCTCCCCACAGAGTTTCATCTCTCCTGCTGACATGCACGAGCTACTGCTTATTGGTCATAGTAGTGTATGTCATATATTAAAAGGAGCTTAAAGAGGACTATCAGTGGTGTCTGGAAATACAGCATGCAGGTGTTTGAAGAGCAGTTAAACAAGTTGCAAACACCAATGCATATTCAGCATACCAGCTCTACATTCAGAAAAGTCACTTCCTTCCTTTGTAAAATGGAATATTGCCGAGAAGTCAGCTGCAAGTAACTGTTACATTTGAAAAGATGGAGAAGGAGAACATAATCACATTCATTTAAATAAAAAGAAGTGAGCATAACTGACAAGGTTTTTGGTTGTGGGGTTTTTTTTTCTTCACTACTTGATGTGGTATAATGTATCATCCTTGATGTTTCCCCCATTTTATTATCTGTCTCTGTGAACAAGCTAGAAGTAAGTTGATTCTTTATGAGCTATGACATTCATCTGAAAAACAGGGCTAAAAATTGAATCTCCAGAGGAAAAAATTAAAATCATTAGGGAAATATGGAACAGACTTTCTAATCAAATGATTATATTGGATGAAGGAAAACCATGATTTGGTAACGAGGCATTTTGCTTTGTAGTTCGTGTTAGCTTGGTAATTATGAGTTATGAATTTTGAAATTATTTTTTTAGAAATATATAACTATCCAAGGGAGTGGATTTCAAAACAAACATGTCTTTCACATCAGAAAAAATTGTATTAAACTCAAAATTACTAAATAGATATAAAGTACATATACACACAAAGCATAACTGTAACTATGCAAGTAAGCTTAATACACGTTGAAAGTTTCGTATTTATGAGTGAAAGCAGGGGCATGTTACCTGGGGGTGTGTGTGCGTGAATGTAGAGACGCTGTCCAGACATGCACAAACAGGGTTAGGAGTGTCAAAGCCCACCTTGAGTGAAATCTAGTGAGGGATATGAAGGACAACAAGAAAGGCTCTACAGATACATCAGTAGCAAAAAAACCCCTAGAACATAGGACAATGTGTTCCTGCTGCTGAATGGTGCAGAGTACCTGGTGATGAATGATGTGGAAAAGGATATGGTACTCAGTGCCTTCTTTGCCTTTGTCTTTAGCTGCCTGCGATTCCAGCTTCCTGAAACCAATAGAAAAGTCTGGAGAAAGGGAGATTTAACCTCAGCGAAGGAATATTGTGTAAGGGAGCATTTAAACAGAACATATACAAGTCCAGGAGACTTGATGGGATACACCCACAAGTGCTGAGGGAGCTGACCAGTCACTGCAAAGCCACTCCTGATTATGTTGGAAAGGTCACAGCTGTCAGGAAAGGTTTCTGAGGACTGGAAGAAAGCAAATGTTACTCCTATCTAAAAAGGGCAAGGAGGAGGATCCAGGGAAATGCAGGGTGGTCAGTCTCACCTCAGCATCTCCAGAAGGTGATGGAGCAAATAATTTTGGAAGACATTACTAAACATATTAAGGACAAGAAGGTGATTTGGAATAGTGAGCAGGTGATTTGGAATTTGGATTTATGAAACTGAAATCATACCTAATCATGCCTTTGATTAGGCATGAAATAACTAGGTGGACCAGAGGAAAGCAGGAGATTACATTTATCTTGACTTCAGCAAGGCTTTCAGCATTGTGTCATAGACTCATAGACTAATTGATGAAGTATGGGCTAGACAATTGGACTGTGAGGTGGATTGAAAATTAGTTGAACTGCTGGCTCATAGGGTTGTGATAAACTGCTCAAAGTCTAGCCTTTGAGTTAAAGCTGTAATGTGCAGGGCAGTAATGAAGTAACAAAAGCACCTTGTTTAGCAGGACATTGTGAAATTTGTGCAACTATGTATAGATATACTGGTAGAATACAGAACAGGCATATTTTTGTGGTAGGTTAAGCAACTACCTTTAAAGTAGCCATATTTTAAGGAATGCCTGTGCCTTTGTGCTAGCATGGGTATTGTTTGACTTGTGAGCAAGTTTGGGAAGCAGATCAGACTCAGAATTATTCCTGTAAAAGTACCTTGGTCAGCATTGGGCCAGAATAGCATTTTGACCTGGTGCAATTAATGAAGGCAGAGACAGAGGATGAAGCCACAGCAAATTTGTTCTGCAATGACAGAAACTGCTGTATGTCTCTCAGTGTGAGACTAAAATCAGTAAGTTTTCAGGAACAAGCCTGGTATGCAGGCACAACTATACAGCTGGAAATTATAATATTTTTTCCTGCTGCAAGTATATCCTGAATCACATTTCATATATTTATAGAGTGAACACCTTTGACTACATAAACTACTTGACACCATATGATAATGTTGAAAGGAATAGCAGTTTAGGCAAAGTCATACTTCTCACATGGAAACAGGACTGCTTTGAAATGTTCCCATTAGATTGGCTTTATGCGTATCTGTTGAAAATTTTACTGAGATGAGAAATATTCTCTTTGAAGCGGAGTAACTTGATCAGTATTGTGTTACAAATGAAATATTTCCCTACTAATGTGATTAATTAGAATGGCAGCCAGAAGAAAAACATTTATTAATGTTCAAGTTGTTCTGGTTTTCTTTTGTTGGATGAAGTACGAAGTATATTAAGGAAAATCACTTTGGAATGAATAGGCTGCCTAAAAGGGTTAACTGCAATTCTGGGAGAGCAAATCTATTTATTTCCTTATCTGTCTTGTGCCAGAGAAAAGCAAATTGCATGGAAAATATTTTATAACTGTAGCTAAATTGTTAATTAGAACAGTTCTCAGAAACAATGGATTTTGTGAACAAAATGAAAGAAGTCCTTGATGGAGGAGAGCAGGTCAGAGCAGTTAGGTATAACTTTTGCTTACAGTTCTTCAAATATTTTAAGTTTCAGGTTTTTAAACATGTACTATTAAAATCCGTGTATCTGTGTGAAAAATACGTGGGTGTTTTTCTTTTCCACTTAAATGTGGATCTACCTAGCGCAAAGCAGTGTTGAGACAGTGGCAGTAATACGCTTAGTTATTGATGACTTCTTTGTGAGGAGTAGTATGTTCCCTGAAAAATGTGGTATAGGTGTCAAACTCCAAGAGAACTTAGCTTTAAACTCTTGGATGAAGGGAAGGGAAATGTTTCCTTTCAACCTTTGAAACTAAATTTTGCAGCTTTTTTTTCCAAAGTAAGATGTATAAAAGTACAATTTTAAGTGGTTAATACACTAGAGAAAAATAAATGTTTCAAAGGGGACCTTTGACATGATGGGAACGTTACATGGATGGAAAGGAACATGGAACTAGATTCATTATCACCATTTTGGATTTCTTACATTATCTAAAACCAGAAGAAAATTAATTTTCTTTTTTTTCTTATTACAGAACAGAGACTTATTGCAAATATAAATGTAACCAGGGCAGCTGTTCCTGATGGATTTATCCAGTAACACCCACTACTTGTAGCTGGCTGGCTACTTGCCATGAAAACTAAAGATTGCCAAATGAAAAAAAGAGTTTACTTTTGTGAAAAAGAAATGCTTTACAAATCTCAAGACTAAATTCATGCTGTTTAGCACATGTATGTGTCTAATATCTCTCACCTCTCTTTTGATGCAGACACTGAAAATAACAAATCTATTATACATAGTGTGAGGACGAAAGGAAAGAGTGATTTTGAGACCAAAAAAAAACCCCCAAAAACCTTAAGAATATGATGCAGAAAGATGCAAGCACTGGGCATAAATGTTAATTTTATTTTATATATGACTTCGGTATAGTTGAGCTAGAGAAATAAACTGCTTCTGGAGATGCTCTAAGACTAAGATAATCAAGCATTTGTCCTTATTCAGAAATAACACTATACTGCATATTACACTAGTCCTGAACACCCAACCTTTAATTGAATTGATTCTATTAAAGAAAAAGTGCATGTGCCTGATATACACATCTGTTTTCACATCACTACTGTACTTAAGTAGTTAATTAGATAATTGATTGTGCACTTTTTGTTCAAGTGGGTGGGTAACAGAGCACCTCAAAGGTAGGCTTCCTGTGGCATTTTCCTTCTCAGCTATGTAGGTACTTTTGAAAATCCTGTTCCCAGTGTTGATGGCATTGTCTTTTTGCTCTTTGTGGATACTGCAAGTCCTTTCGTGATATATTTGAAAATGTGGTACATGATATTGTTTTCATAATCTTCCTTTTTATCAGATAAACAAGTAAATAAATTAATTTACTTTGTGGTAACTTATTCTGTCAATGAATTCTCAGCAGTCAGTAATATTATACCTGTTATCATACCTGAACTGCTGGTTCACCTGACCTTCCAAACTATGACTAGTTGGTCATTCTTACCTGTATGTGTTAACGTCCTCTGCATCACCTAACTAGCTCTGGGTTTACATAAAGAAATGCAGTGATTTCTGCTTCAGTCCGCTGCCTTGCAATGAAAATGAAATGTTGTACTCCTGTCCTTTCTGACCTTTTCTCAAGTTTCTCATGTTCGCTTTTGCTGCAGTAATTTTCTGTGAATGAGCAAACTTTTTTTCAAATAGCTAGTTTCTTCCTTCCAATCTAAATGTTTTGTTTTGCTCTTCAGGAAACTGTTGTGTTTGCATCCAGTTTTGCAAGGTAGTTTGTTAACACTTGAAATAAGAAATACTGTACAACAAATTGTCCGTAGTGAAGTAATACAGTTATGCTATAATTAATGCAACTTTCAGGGCTATCCTGTCTTTGTTAGTGTGTAAGAATAATTTCCATTCATAATTCTCTCCATGACAACTCATAAAATGAACAGTTTGTGCTCATTTTGTGCTAGTACTCGTTTTGTTTCTCAGTCATCCAAGACCATCTGCACATTCCTTTTGATTTAAAGATATATATTTCTATTTCAAATCAACTTGTA
>VZTU01009201.1:0-27772 GCA_013400835.1 Zapornia atra
CAGTCTGGGATTCTATGATTAAATGGTGGTATAATGAGGCCATTAATGTTTAGTACCATTCTGCAAGACATTACGGCCACATCTGTGTTAGGAAGTAGCATGACCTAAGAGAAGATGTTTGTGGAAGGAGGTAGTTGATGCTGAGATACTGACATCCATGGTGGTAGTATTTTTGAGGTTGTGGTGTGGTCACTCAGGACTAGCTCTAATCCTGTCCTGTGGACTGAGAGTCCTTTGGTGGTTGAGGTTCACTCCTGGAGCATGTCATCTAGTTTAGCTTCACACAAAGCCCTTTAGTGATGTGAACCAGAAAACAGATGGCAGGGGAAAAAAGGGTGAGCCACTTCCAAAATACATCCTGATAGGAATGAAAGTGCTGATCCAGGTATGCTTGGTCAAGTTTATCTGCAGGACCACATTGAGCATTATGAGCTGCGCATTGGTTAAGTTCAGTGTGAGCAACTGTTAACTGGTGAGTATGTCCATCCTACTCCAGTGGGAAGAAGAGTAACTGAAAGAGAAAGGTGGTGAAGGGGAATGTTTTCTAAAACAGCTGCCAAACATGTCAGTGCTGACATCCTTATAAATTTCCATGGAGCTGAAAACGTGGAGCATTTTTTCAGGCACCTTCAGACTTTCTAGTGGTTCTGCCTGAGTTTCTGTAGGTGAAGTGGCACCGTTTCCTCCACCTACTTGTGGCTGTGATTGAGTGATCAGGATGACATGATTGTAAAGTCTTCTATTTTTGGAAGTAGAGGCTTGAAGTTGTTGCACGCTGCAGATTTCACCTTGCTTTAAAGCAGGTGTGAGCTGGCAAAGTTGGGGCCTCTAAACTTCTTCTGATGAGGGGCTGATGGAGGCAGGACCTGGGCTAAATCAAATATATCCTGTGTGTAGGTGAAATTCACATGGGTTCAGATTCTGGTTTAGTTTGTGCTGCTAACCTCCGTGGTGCTGGGAAGATGGCTCCTGTTCCTCTGAAAGCTCAGCCAGCCCTATGGTTGAACTCACTGAAGTATGTCAAACCTTGAAGGATTTTTCTGGGTTTTCACAAAATCAGCCAGGCAAATATATCTGGCAAGTGCATCATCAAGGACAGACCAAAAATAGCTTTTGGAGAGCTTGACACAGGCTATGTTACTTGCATAAAAATGAGGGGGGAAATATATATATATATGTGTGCGTGTGTGTATATATATATGAAATAAAAAAGCCCAAACATGTTCTGAAATGTTTTCCTTGGGTTGTTTATTAAATCAGTGTCATCCAGTGCATGAACACTGGCCAAGTCTATCCCACAGTGACCTTTAAAGAGCTGGAGGGGTTGTTTTTTTTGGTGGTTGTTGTTTTTGGGTTGTTTTTTTTGCAGCAACGTTGGTCTCTCAGCACTCGAGATACTTTAAACCTCACTTGCCTTGCAAAAAAAACCAGTCCAGTTAACTGATTCAGCAGTGTTGCTGATAGGTGCAAGGAGGTGTTTGGACCTGAACAGAGAGGAAAAATACAGCAGATAGGGGAAGTGAGGTTTGAAAGCTTGGAGATCTGCAGACTGGAAGGCATCCAGGAGAAAATGGTCATAGTCTGCTGAAAGGGTTTGCAATCGCTTTCCCCAGGGGAGTTTTAGTGGGATGCAGTCAAGGTGGGAGTGGGTTCTGGTTTGTGTGTTTATATAATCCAGATGTTGCACGGGTGGATTTTAATCTGAACGTTCTTGCTTGGAAAGGATTGGCTTGGCTTGGCTGAGCAGCTGTGGTGGGTGTGGAGGAGGTTCATGGTGGAGAGACGTCGCAGCCTTGTTGCTGATTTTGGGATTTGGGGAAGGCTGATGTTGGTTATGGAGCTGATGTAGCTTCTTATGGCTGGAATCTTGGTACTGAAGGTGGGGTGTTTTGAGGGAAAAACTCCCATTGTGACTTCAGTGCTTTCCCTCCAGTAGATTGTTGGTGCATGTAGATGCAGATCTGTGTGTGAGGTGAGGAAATGACAGACTCTGAGATCATGGAAGAGCAGGTTGGCCATGTGGCTTTGAATGCACTCAGTAGGTGCACTGTAGAAGTCCTTTTGTGCCACCACCTAGTTCCTTTTGCCCCATTTATCTGGAGCACAAAGCCTCATGTGGGAATTAGGTACCTGGTGGTACTGATGTTTGATCAAAGTTGGATAACAAACTTGAGCTGAGCTGCAGAGAAGTTTTGTCCCAAATCCCTGGCCAAGAACTGGGAATTTCTAGGAGAAAGCACCATTTTTTTGGCACAGCAAAAATGAAATAATTCCAATCCTTTTTATTAAAAGTGCCAAAAGAAAATAATGAGATGGAGCATGCAAGGAAGAGCTGTATCACAAGACTGGTATCCAGGGTGATGCATGATGAAACATAGTCAATATGCGCTTAAGTAAATAGCTTCAGCCCTTAAGCTGGAAAGGCAATAAAAAAATAGTGGTGTTTCTTATATCACCAAAACAGAGTTTATATTGATTTACATTGTTTTGCATAAATGAAAAGCCATGAGACAGTTCACTAGACAAAAGGGTCTTTTCAGAAGAGATTAATGGGATGCTCAGGGCCTTAGAAGGAAATGATAGGAGTGGAGTTGCTCATACACTTCTTCAGTTTCCATCCCTTCTTGCTCGTTCTGGGAAGAGAAGATTCATTTAAATATTTTCCATAATGAATTTATTTCAGGGCTCTGTTCTGAACAGGCTGGGATGCTGGTTGAAAAGGAAACATATGGGAGCTATTTAATGCCTGCAGAGTAGAACCAACCAGGAGCACATGGTAACAGTGCTGGTTAGGGGTGGTTTTCTTGCCACACTGTTCTCTTCATGGATGTTCTTGTAGTTTAGGATTTGTCCTGGTGGAGTGGGGCACTGAACAGATGTTTGGGGGGAGGGGAAGTTCTTTTTGGTGAGGATAGTGGATTATTCATTGAAATGTTCCCCAAAACTGAATATTGGTGCAAATGTGTTTCATCCAATGTTGGTGTGGCCTCTTGTCCTGCTGTATTAGTTGTAAAATGTTTACATGTGTGGCAGTGGTGGGAATAAATGTGGGATGGGTCGCTTAGCTCTGCAGGATCTGAGTGTCCTGGGGGAAGGAGTAAGGGTTCCCATGTCTGTATAGTAGAACCATCCTTAACCATCCTTTACCTGCTGCGTAGTCTTTGCTGTGTGATAACTACTCAGTCATTTAGGCTGTATCCCGGAAAGATGCCAAGTTGCATCTCTCACATGGAAAAGTTAATGAAACAATTGCTTCAGAAAAACATCAGCCAAAGAAAACACACCCCAAAACCCTGACCAAACATAAAACCTAATTCTGTATCCAGAAATGTTCCCATTCCACATGCCTGAGAGCTGGAGAAATGCTGTTCCAGCCCTACATAAGATGGATCTATGCACATGACCTCTCTGCCCAGAGCTGAGGACCAGGGTGACATCTCCAACCTCCCCCAAGGAAGAAAAGTCTGAAATCTGCCCTTGGAAATGTCTAGTTACTCCATTCAATCTCAACAACTTCGTGATGAGATGTGGTAAAGGATGATGCACTGAAAAGGGCTGGAATTAACACTGGCTTCTCTCTTCATCTGCAGTGGGAGCGCCTCTGGTTCCTCATCCTCACCTCGTCCTTCTTCCTGACCCTGGTTTGGTTTTACTTCTGGTGGGAAGTTCACAATGACTACAATGAAATCAACTGGTGAGTAGAGTTTCTCCGTGGCAGATGGGCAAACCCTTAAGGAATTTGACTGCCATCACGTGTCTCCAAGAGGTGTTTGGATGAACCCACTGGGTTGGATGCATTCAGGTCCTTCAGATGGGCTTGTTAGTGGCAGTAAAGGGAAAATGAGGTGGGAAGGGAGACTGAAGGAGAGCTGCTTCTGCTGGTCTTTGCGGATAGATGCAGTGTGTCTCCACGTCTCTGCAGCTGTAACGGAGCTTGGGGGAGGGTGTGCATGCAAAACCAAAATGGTACTGAAATAATGTAGAAGCTTTTTGGGGAGGAATAACCGTCTGTATCAGGACAGGCTGGGGGGGAGCTGCTGGAGAGGAGCTCTGCGGAGAAGGACCTGGGGGTCCTGGTTGATGAAAGGTTGGCCATGAGCCAGCAGTGTGCCCTGGGGGCTAAGAGAGCCAGTGGGATCCTGGGGGGCATCAAAAGGAGTGTGTCCAGCAGGTCAAAGGAGGGGATCCTCCCCCTCTGCTCTGCCCTGGTCAGGCCCCACCTGGAGTGCTGTGTCCAGTTCTGAGCTCCCTGGGATCAAAGGGACAGGGATCTCCTGGAGAGAGTCCAGAGGAGAGACAGGGAGATGATGAAAGGCCTGGAGCATCTCCCCTGGGAGGAAAGGCTGAGTGAGCTGGGGCTGTTCAGCCTGGAGAGAAGAAGACTAAGGGGGGACCTTATTAATGTCTATAAATACCTTAAGTATGGGACACAGGGGGAAATGGCCAGCCCCTTTTCAGTGGGCTGTGGAGACAGGACAAGGGGCAATGGCTGCAAGTTGGAACATGCAGAAAAGCTTTTCCCCAGTGAGGGTGAGGGAGCCCTGGGACAGGCTGCCCAGGGGGTGTGGAGTCTCCTTCCCTGGAGAGATTCCAGCCCTGTCTGGACGCCGACCTGTGTGACCTGTCCTAGGGACCCTGCTTGGGCAGGGGGGTTGGACCTGATGTGCTCTGGAGGTCCCTGCCCACCTTATGATTCTGTGATTCTAGGATTTACTAACTTAAAGACGTGAGTTGTCTCCTCCCAAGAGTGTGGTTTTTCTCTTTGCTCAAACCCACACTCTGAGAACTGAAACCATCACCATTGCTCTTGATTATAAATAATACCAGTATGAGGAAAAATGGCCTTTTATTTTTTAAAAATGGGTATTTTGTTATTCCTCTTTCAGTTTATACCTTCAGTTAGAGGATGTAATAGTTCCTAGTCCCACTTCAGTGTAAAGCCAAATCTATCTTAGCACTTCTGGATTGACAGGATGGGAAAAGCAAGCCCTCTGGTGCACATCAGTCATGAAAGAGGCTCTCTGGATGCAAAATAGCAGGGCTACATCTGTTCAAGTGCTGTCGCTCAGCACTGAAAATGGGTCTATGCTTTGTATGTGCTGTAACCCCAATTAGATCCCTGTTCCACACACTGGCACCAGAGGTTGAGGAGAACAGTGGGGTTTCTGAAAAAACAACCTGAAATGCTGTGGAAAGGCTGGGAAGGGAGGATGATAACATGGGGTGAGGTTTTAATTACAGTCACACCAGTTCCAGACAGAGAGGAAACAATTTCCACTGGGTCTGTTCAGGCTGAGCCTGGCCCTCTTCCCTCCCAGTGCAGATGTGCAGGCTCCCTGAAAACACAACAGTTTTCAGCCAGATGAATGTGAAGGAGAGGAAAGATTCATTTTGGTCCCAGTGGGGCTGGGAGCCTGTTGCTGACAAGATATGGTGGGTTTCTGGTTCTTAGAAACCCCATCTTTGCTGTTCCTCAGTGTCTGTAACTTCTGGGCCCTGGTTGTGGACAAAGTTTCTTTGATATTTGTTCCTGTTGCCTTCCTCTGACCATCTGATTTATCTGCAAGTCATGACTTCTCTCAGACTACAGGAAGGGTTCCTTGAGGCAAACACCATCTCTGCACATAGCCTGGAGCACCAAGCTACTGGGAGAGGCTCCTTGGAGGAACTGGGAGAAAGAATTGCTGTCACATTGGTGTGAGGAGCTGCTGAGCTTGTTCTCATCCGTTTTAGCTCTCCTTCCTCATATCACATGTGGGTGACTGCACTGAACTCTCACCTCACCCACCACAGCAAGTGAAGCATGACTGGAAGCATCTGTCCAAGCCCCTGAAAGGAAGGGCTATTGCCAGCAGTTGACTGAAGTCTTGAAACCCAGAGAAGGAAGACTCTCCCCCTCTCTGGGACTTGTTCCAGCCCTTCACCACCCTCTGTGAAGACATTTTCCAACACAAATCTCTGAAGGCCACTTCCCCTTGTGACAGCATCTGTCACTCTTGGAGTTTGATTTCATCATCTACATAACTGTCTGTCAGACAGTGTAGGCAGCAATTAGATCATCTCTCAGCCTCTGTGAGACTAAACAAGTTCAGCTTCCTGAAGCTTTCCTAGTGAGAGATATTCCCCAGGTGCCTCACTGCCTTGGTTTGGCAGCTCTTGACTGGAGAGCCTACACATCGTCCTTGAACTGGGAGGCCCAAACCAGGGCACTGTGGTGCTGGTGCCACCTCACCAGTGCTGAGCATAAGGGAGGGCAACATCCTGTGGTCTGCAGAGGACACTTCTCTTAATGCCACCTAGTAGTTTGACCTTTTCACAGTGAAGGTCTATGCTAGCTCGTTCAAGCTCATGTTCTCCATAACCCTGGGTTCTTCTTGGCCAATGAGGTTATTAACCTGATTGCTTTTATTGCAGTCCCTCTCTTCTGTGTACTTTTGACTAAAATGATACCTGAATTAATTAGGGTGATCTCTATTTCTTAACTGAAATGTGCAGAGCTTTGCAAAATGCTTCTGAGCAACTGCCAGAGGTGACTTAAGAAGTAGCAGAGACCTACAGATAACCATAGCAAACCCTGCCTGTAGTTCAGGCAGCGTGTTCAAGCTCCAGCAGTGGTTGCACATATCTGTGTAAAACAAAACTGACCAAATTAAATTTTGGCAGTGGTGGGGTTTACCTACCTAGACATAGTAATTTGGCCTTTAACATTGTAAAGAGTTAAGGGATGATTCAGGGATTGAAACGGGCTTTAGAAAGACAAGACAAAATTAGAGCCCAGCGAGTATTGCTGGAGGCTTTAACCTCTCTCTGTGGGGCTGAATATTCAATGAGGCCGTTGTCAGTGCAAAGGCTTTGTGCCTCTTTAATTTAAGCAAATCTTTTCTTTTTTAAGCTTGTTGCTTTGGGCATTTCTTTGTGGTATCTGCAGCTAATTGCATTGTACTACAGATCTCCAGTGTGCAAGTTATGTACTGCAACAGAATCATAGAATCACAGACTGGTCTGGGTTGGAAGGGACCCCAAGGATCACAGAGTTCCACCCCCCCTGCCACAGGCAGGGCCACCACCCTCCAGGCCTGGAGCTACACAAGGTTGCCCAGGGCCCCATCCAGCCTGGCCTTGAACCCCCCCAGGGACAGGGTATCCACCCCCTCTCTGGGCAGCCTGTTCCAGCCCTTCACCACTCCCTCTGTAAAAAAACTTCCCCCTAATAGCTAACTTAAACCTTCCTTCCTTTAGCTTTAATCCATCCCCCTTATTCTGCCATTATCTACCCTTTTAACAAGCTGATTCCCCTCCTGTTTCTCTGCTCCCTTCCAACCCCTATGATTCTGTGATTCTGTGGAGTTGCTGTGGTGTTGAATCTCTTAATGTGTCCTTCACTTGTCTTCCAGGTTTTTATATAACCGAATGGGCTATTGGAGTGACTGGTCCATTCCAATACTTGTAACAACTGCTGCTGGCTTTACGTACATTACAGTGTTACTGGTGAGTCCAATAAAATGCCATTTCCTAAAGGTTTGTTTTAAAAAGGATATGAACTTCTCAGTCCACCTATGACTTGAGCAATTTTCCTTTCAGAAGTGATTTCTTTCTCCTTCTCCCTCAGTTACCTGAAATAAATGGAAAGTGAAAAATGCATGGTCTTTGACCTCAGATGATGGAGAGTAATGAGATCCTGGTAGTGGTGGTGCAGGTGGCCTGAGGAGAAATACAGCTTTTTGTTTCCCTTAGTATGGCCTGAACCCCACTCTGGCATAACTGCCAATCACAAATATAAGTTGTTTCCCCTCATCTCAGTGTGCTGGGATCTTCAAGGTGGTGTCCATTGAGGTGGTATGCTGGTACCTGACCCCAGGGGGAGATGTAGGCCCAGGGGGAGATGTAGGCCCAGGGGGAGATGTAGGCCCAGGGGAAGATGTAGGCCCAGGAGAGACTCTAGAGGTCTCAGGAGCTGTGCACCCATGGACCAGACTTTCCAACTCCCTGCATCTTGGTGTCCAGTCTTTCCCTCACCATCCCTGGCTTGGCAGAAGACCTGTCTGTACAGATGAGCTAGGTGTCCTGATTTCTGCCCTGGTCTGTTTGGTTATCTTTTGGGGTGATGGTGTGTTCCATCATGCACAGACTCTTGATGGTTGTGATGTGCCATTGTCTGATTCTTGATTTCTTTCTCCCAGATACTAGCACTATGTCACATAGCTGTGGGACAGCAAATGAACCTGCACTGGCTTCACAAGGTAAATGGCTCTTCCCTGCTTGGAAAGTAGCATGATCTCACTAAAACAGGAGTCTGAGTTGGTAGTTGCTTTCATGGTGATTTTGAGAAGAACACAAACTTTAGATGTATGTGGCACATGTGCCCTCACCTCAGAGGACTGAGAAAATTGTGTAGTAGGGATAGTCAAAGCCTGGGGACAATAACTTTGCTCCAAGGTTGGAGAAATGCTTTGGGGTACCCACTGAGAAGGGGGCCCACTTTTGGAGAAGCACCATGTCATTCAAGGAGCTTGACTGTGATCTCAACTCTGTTTGATACTCCATTTATGAACCTCTCTGATGCTCCTTTCTATGCTGAACCCAGCCCCAGAGGAGGGGCTGAGCAGATGTGAAACATTTCAGGATGTGCTTGAAGGCAACTGACTGTGGAAAAGCTGTGGGAGAAGATGTAGGTGTGTACTGGGTGTGTACAATATGCAGGTGGTGGTTTGCTGGAGCCCTAGGAGGTCCTGATTTCAATGTAAAGCAGTTTGGAATAAAAAAGTAATAAAACTTGCTGTGAAGTGTAAGAGAAGATGTAGATCTGGTGCTTGGAGCACAGAAGGGGGGAGGGAGAGTGTGGGGAAGAGGCAGTGCCAAAGAAAATTGGTTGGCAGGATTCAATTGTAAATGGCAATCTGCTATTAAGTAATTAAGGGACCAGACCTGAATCTGCCAATACACAGCTCCTCCTGAAATTGCTTGGGCTGCACATGACAAGGTCTTGCAGGATTCAGAGCCTGAGAGATGTCCTACCCCCACCCCTCAAGAACAAGGCTAGCACAAACCTCCCTGCTCTCTCTTTTTCTTCTCCTAGAAATGGTAGAAATTGTGCTTTCTTGGGAGGAAAGGATGCAATGCAAAGAGGGGTGGGGGCTGTCTGTCTGCTGCTGGAAAATAAATCAGTTCTCAAGTCTAACATATGTTTCTTCACTGGAAAAATGGTATTTTTCAGACACTCCAGGTGGATGGTGGGTTTGGATGAGTAAGTCCAGAAGAAGAATGTGTTGGTGGAGATCAGTTAGTTCTTGCCTACAGAAAGCCATCCATCCTTCCCTTCTTCCAAAAAAGTCCACCTTTCATCAGAACTCAGATGTGTTGCTCTGTCTCTTCCCTTCCCCACACCTCCCTCAGCTTTCTGAGGAGGTTTAGATCAGAGACTGGCTTAAGTTAATATTCTTCTCTGCAACAGTGCTGAATTACCTTCAAATATAGATTAAAGCATGGGGGAAAGGCTGGTATGTGTAAATAGCACAATTTCCTCCAATTTTCTCCTGTGATGCTGCAAAAAGAGCTGAGGATTGTAAGCCCAGTTGGAGGAGGGTAAGAAGCAACAAATCTGAGCTGATGGGAGGAGGAGAGGTTGACATGGGGATACACTTGACACCTCTGTGCTGCACAGGGCAGTGATGTCAGGGAGCATTAGGGCTATGCTGAAGAAATCTAGTTGACAGAGTCTCCTGTTGCTCCTGAATGTGGAGTTCAGCTTTGGGGGCTATGAAATGGATGGAGAAAGAAGTTCAGTCTGGGTTGTGGGCTGGTGTTAGACTCTGGCAGATGGCCTGGAGGTCTGACTGCAGGATGAGGGAGCAGGATGACTACTCCATACAAGGCCCCATGGCAGAGTGCAGTTGTTCTCCAGTATTGCTTTGTGCTTTATTCATTCAGAGCCCTTAATCAGGGAATATCTTGACATAGGGTGGCTTGCTGTTATCGGTTGCTGGGAGGTTTTCCCCTGGAGAATACTCACACAGTGTTCTCCTGGAGAAGCTGGAGGGCCATGGCTGGGGCAGGAACACTCTTTGCTGGGCTAAAACCTGGCTGGATGGCTGGGCCCAGAGAGTGGTGTGAATGGAGTTCAATCCAACTGGTGCCTGGTCACAAGTGGTGTTCCCCAGGGGTCGGTACTGCGGCTTCATCAATGATTGGGATGAGGGAATTGTGTGCACCCTCAGTAAGTTTGCAGGTGACACCAAGTTGGGGGGTAGGAAGGCTCTTCAGAGGGACCTGGGCAGCTTGGGTGGATGGGGAGAGGCCAGTGGGATGGAGTTCAACACGGCAAAGTGACGAGACCTACACTTTGTTTGTAACAACCCTCGGCAGCGCTACAGGCTTGGGACAGGAGACTGGGAAGCTGTGCAGAGGAAAAGGACTTGGGGGTGTTGGTTGACACTCCCCTGAACATGAGTCAGCAGTGTGCTTGGGTGGCCAAGAAGGCCAAGGGCATCCTGGCTTGCATAAGGAATAGCATAGTCGGTGGGACCAGGAGGTGATCATCCCCCTGTGCTCAGCTCTGGTGAGGCTGCACCTCAAATACTGGGTTGAGTTTTCAGCTCCTCACTACCAGAAGGACATCGAGGCCCTGGAGTGTGTCCAGAGAAGGGCAAAGCAGCTGGTGAAGGGTCTGCTCCTCATCACAAGTCTGATGAAGAGCAGCTGAGGGAACTGGGACTGTTGAGTCTGGAGAAAATGAGGCTCAGGGGTGACCTTATTGCTCTCCACAGCTCCCTGAAAGGAGGTTGTGGTGAGCTGGGGGTCAGCCTCTTCTCATGGATAACTAGCAATAGGACAAGAGGGAATGGCTGCAAGTTGGGCCAGGGGAGGTTCAGGTTTGAAATGAGGAGGAATTTCTTCTCTGAAAGAGTAGTTGGGCATTGGAACGGGCTGCCCAGGGAGGTGGTGGAGTCACCGTCCCTTGGGGTGTTCAAGGAAAGGCTGGATGAGGTACTTAAGGACATCATTAGTGAAAAATATAAATTGTAGGGGAATGGTTGGGCTTAGATGATCTTGGTGGTCTTTTCCAACCTTAATGATTCTGTATTTTTTACATAGGCAAGTAAACCTCATGCTTGAATGTGCAGAAATGGGTTGGTTAATGTTAGCAGCTGGATTAAATGCAGCTTTTTGGCTGGGGGATCCTCTTCAACCTGGGGCAGCTGGATCTCCTGGCCCATTCTGCTGCCCCATATGCTTTGTTCATGTTCTCTGAAAGTTGGAGCCTCAGGGTAAGCCACTGCTGTCCTGTGGATGCCTCCTGTGCTGTTCGTAGGTCGGTCTGTAGGCATCTGGGAGAGGAACAGCAGATGAGAATCGAGGGCACAACTAGAATGAGGAATCATGTCTTTATGTACAAGTGTGATTTCTGCAAATCTTGGGAAGGTAGGACTCCTCATTTGCTTGTCTAAGCTAAGTAAACCTGAAATCTGTTTTGAGATGTCCTGTGCATCCCAGAGGATTAGTTCACTGTTAGGTACCAGTTGGCCTTTTCTGCTAGTCTGCCATAAAGACCTTAGATCCAGACAACACATGGGATTGAGACAGAGCAGTGGCAGCAGGGATGGGTTACAGCAGAGACTGAAGTGTCAGATGGAGAGGTGGAGGATGGTGAACTATCTTTTGACAGACAGCCCAGATTTTAGGTCTTTACAGCTGGAGTTATTTCTACAGCAGCTTTTGATGGTTTGAACTTCTTACCTTCAAGATGGAGGTGATGTTCTCTTCTTCACTGCACTGCTCAGACTTCTGAATGCTTCCACAAGGAGATTGAGGGAGACTGGGGGAAATGGCTGATGGACTGGGTCTTGTTCTGCCATCTCAGTTCAGATGCTGTCATCCAGAGCCTCTTCTCAAGCTGCAGTATCTAAACTGCTCTGTCAGTGGGGCTTGGGTGCTGACTGCACAGTAGCTGTTTCAGACCCAAGTGAAATCACATCCAAGCACTGAGTTGTGCTGAACCATCTACAGCAAGTGGGGAGTCTGGCACCTGGGAAGGAATAACTGCTGGAATCAGGACAGGCTGGGGGGGAGCTGCTGGAGAGGAGCTCTGTGGAGAAGGACCTGGGGGTGCTGGTGGATGACAGGTTGGCCATGAGCCAGCAGTGTGCCCTGGGGGCTAAGAGAGCCAATGGGATCCTGGGGGGCATCAGGAGGATCGTGGTCAAAGGAGGTGATCCTCCCCCTCTGCTCTGCCCTGCTCAGGCCCCACCTGGAGTGTTGTGTCCAGTTCTGTGCTCCCTGGGATCAAAGGGACAGGGATCTCCTGGAGAGAGTCCAGAGGAGGGACACGGAGATGATGAAAGGCCTGGAGCATCTCCCCCGTGAGGAAAGGCTGAGTGAGCTGGGGCTGTTCAGCCTGGAGAGAAGACTAAGGGGGGACCTTATTAATGTTTATCAGTACCTTAAGGATGGGATGCAGGGGGAAATGGCCAGCCCCTTTTCAGTGGTCTGTGGGGACAGGACAAGGGGCAGTGGCTGCAAATTGGAGCACAGGAAGTTCTGCACCAACATGTGGAAGAACTTTTCCCCAGTGAGGGTGAGGGAGCCCTGGGACGGGCTGCCCAGGGGTGTGGAGTCTCCTTCTCTGGAGAGATTCCAGCCCTGTCTGGACACCGACCTGTGTGCCCTGTCCTAGGGACCCTGCTTTGGCAGGGGGGGTTGGACCCCATGATCTCTGGAGGTCCCTTCCAACCCCTATAATTGTGTGGTTCTGTGACCTGAGATGATTGCTTAGAGATGGGGATACACAGCCTCTCTTGCACATGTGTTCACCCTTTCCAGAGAAGTGTGATGTTTGTTCTGTGTTGGGTGTGTTCAAGATTTATCCCTGAACAGAAGCATTAGAAAATCAAGTTGAATGAAGCACAACTTCCCATGGCACTGGTGCATCACAGGCTATTGCAGCAGGGCCAGGAGAATCTGGGATCATCTCCTGAAGTTGTCAGGCAGAACCCAATCTGTATTTGAAGCCTTTTTGATCCAGCCTGTTGGCAGGACAAATCACCTTTCCATACCATTGACCATTGGGTGAAGAAAGTGAGAGCTCATCCTCTTGGGTCTATTTAGTGCAGTGTGGTGGAAAGGGGAGATTATGTTGGGGCTGCACACAAGCCTGCCCTCTGTCCTTATGGGTGTTAATGCTAGTTGGTTTAGGCCCTTTGTCACAGACAGAAGTTTTCTTTCTCCATTTTCTAATCTGTATGACTTCTGTGATGCTGGTAGGCACCAGTAGGTAAAAGCTGTCTTATTCCTTTGCAGATTGGCCTGATGACAACCTTGATAACTACCGTGGTGACCATGTCATCCATAGCACAGCTGTGGGACGATGAATGGGAGATGGTATTTATTTCACTGCAAGTAAGTTACCTGCAAGGATGCTTCTGTGGGAGGGAAGGAATATAAAGGGACAAGTGCAGCTCCATGTCATGGACTGTGAGTCTGTCCCCTGATAAAACCCTGTCTTGATGTTTATTGTTCCCAAAACTGAAATCTCAGCAGCAAAACTCCCAGGGAGTCCTTAAGGCCACTGTTTCTCCTTGGTTCCACCTCCTGGGCTCTTTTTTTTTTTAAAACTCAAGCCAGGGCTTGGCTTTAGAATTAGAGGTGGAAAATACTGAGGCTGGATGTGACTTGGGGATGCTGGAGGGACAAAGTTCCTCCAATTGGGTTGGCTAGCAATGCTCTGGATGTTGGTGTCCATGCTGGGAGCATCACGATGTTCCCAGTCCCATGGGAGGAGTGCTCTGGGTGTGTTTTTACAGTGCACATATAAATGTGAACATATCTAAACCAGAATGCAACTTCTGTGCTCTAGTCCTGTTTTCTAAAGATTTAGGCAAGCAATTGGAGAACAAATTCAGGATCCATCTCAAATTTTCTCTTACTGTGATCCAGTCCAGTGTGTTCCTAGACTCAGAGCACATTTTGGGCTGGAAGGGACCTTTAAAGGCCACCTATTCCACCCTCCCTCCAGTGAGCAGAGACACCCTTAAGTAGATTAGGTTGCTCAAAGCCCCACCCAACTTGGCCTTGAATGTTTCCAAGGATGGGGCATCTACCCATCTGGGCAACCTGTGTCAGTTTTTCACCCCACTCATTGTAAAACATTTCTTTCTTAAGTCTGAATCTCCCCTCTTTTAGTTTAAAAACACGACCCCTTGTCCTGTTGCAGCAGACCCTACTGAAAGGTCTGTCCCCACCTGTCTTATAAGCCCCCTTTAAATACTGAAAGACCACAATATGGTTTCCCCAGAGCCTTCTCTTCTCTAGGCTGAACCAACCCATCTCTCTCAGCCTGTCCTCACAGCAGAGGTGCTCCAGCCTTCTGACTATTTTTGTGGCCTCCTCTGGACTCTCTCCAACAGCTCTGTCATTCATGTCCTGTGGACCCCTCAGCTGGACACAGCACTGCAGGGAGGATCTCCCCAGAGTGGAGCAGAGGGGAAGAATCCCCTCCCTTGACCAGCTGGTCACACTGCTTTGGATGTGGCCCAGGGCATGGTTGACTTTCTGGGCTGTGAGTACACATCACCAGCTGATGTCCAGCTTTTCCTCCACAAGTACCCCCAAGTCAGGGCTGCTCCAAATCCCTTCATTCCCCAGCCTGTACTCATCCTGGGGGTTGTCCCAACTGGTGTACAGGACCTTGCACTTGACCTTGTTGAGCCTCATGTGATTTGCATGGGCCCGTTTCTTGAGCTTGTCCAGGTCCCTCTGGATAGCACCCCATCCCTCAGGCATGTCAACCACACCTCTTAGCCTGGTGCTGTCTACAAACTTGCTGAGGGTGCACTCAATCCCACTGTGTTGTTGATGAAGATATCAAACAGTACTGGTCCCAGTTCAGCCCCCTGAGGGACACCACTCATCACTGATCTCCATCTGGACACTGAACTGTTGACCAGTGTTCACCTGGACTTCATGAAACTTAAAACTGGATGTTGCCAAGATCATTACCTGAGTTGGTGTGGTTTCTGATGAGGCCTTTTCCAAACATCTGTTACTGGGTGAGCTCCTCCCCAGGAAGGGGTTCAGAGCTTTCCTGGTTTGCCTTCACAGTGGCAAAGGCAACTGTAAGTTATCAAAGATGTGATAGCTAGAGGAGACAGAGAAGCCTCATGTAAGAATGGTGTGACATTCAACTAGAAACTCTTTGGTCTGATGCACTATGCAGCCAATGAATTTGCAAGGTGCTGAGATGTTTGTCCTAATTTTTTCCCCTCCTGTTCTTCTGTCCTGCAGGCCACAGCCCCTTTCTTGCACATAGGAGCACTTGCAGCAGTCACAGCCCTGTCCTGGTTGATAGCAGGGCAGTTTGCACGAACAGAGAAAGCCAGTGAGTATCACTCCTGCCCTTGGGAGCTGGTCAGGGGCTGGTGGGTGGCTGTGGGCCCTCCAATTGGGAACCAGGTGGCAGGAGGCAGTGCTGATTCATCCCCTGGGTTCAGCAGCCTACAGCGCAGCCTCACTGGGGAGGAAGATGCTCTCCTGGAGTAACCTGGTTGAAACTGGAGTCATCCTCTGCAGCTAATGTGCAGTGGTGTTCTCTGGATGTCCTTCTCCCTTTCCCCATCTCCTTGGCTCTTGTTCACCACATTTCTAGGCTGATCTGGGTTTTGAAGCCTCATGGACTTGCTTGTGATGCAGTAGCACCCAGAGCACTCAGTAGAGGTCTGGTCCCCTGATGGTGAGATGCTTCCTTAAATGCACGTTGAGACATGGTCCAAGGTCTAAGGGAGCAGAGTGGTAAAGGAAACCCTGAATCCAGCTCTTTTTGGTTTGTTGTTGGTTTGGTTTTATTTTTGCTGGCCCTGTCCTCTGAAACAAGGTGTTCTGTGCATCTCCTCTGTCCCACCTTGTTGCCAGGGGCTCTCCCAAGCTTGTGCTGTTCCTCCAGGTTCTCTTGTGAAATCATTGAATCCCTCTGTGCCCTCAGAAGTATTTTTCTTCAGGGCATCCTTAGATGTTCTCAGACACTTGTGCCAGCTCCAGAAAAGTTATTTTAATTGATAACCTGCAGCAAACTGCAAGCCCTGGAAGGATTTGGCAGCACTTGCTAAAGACTTCAAGAAGTGGGAGTTAAGAATGAGGAAGCAGTGTCTGAAGATGGAAAGATTTTGATATCCAGAGAGACCTTTCAAAGCTAGACTCACTCTGCCTTAATTTATAAATATGCCAATAAAGCTGTACCTAGTTCTTCTTAAATATGTCCTAGTGTGTAATTAGGCTGCCAGTTGAAGGAGGATTTGTGGTTATGCCTACAGCAGCAGAGACTGCATGTAGCTCCTTCTGAATTCCTCCTGCTTCTTCCTCTTGTAGCTGAGTTCTCTGAGACTGGCTGGTTTGTTTGTTTGTTTTTAATAAGCCAGGAAGTTCTTTTCTTTTGCTATTTCTGCCCCTGGGGTTGTGTTTTTGGGGGTGGTGGTGGGGTTTTTTGAGTGTGTTTATTTTTAAGGATTCACCTTCATTTCTTCTGTACCAAGGGATCTTAAAAGTTATTTCAGGGTCACTTGACTTGTGAGAGGTGTCTTACCTGGAGGAGTTTACAGACTTTTTTTTGGTACAGATATGTTTGATTTGGTGGTATTAAAAATGGAACAGAAGAATTGAAGTCTCTCTGAGAACCTAAAGTGGCTTATAATGGGAAAATAAGATTTCACTCACTAATAATAATCTTTAGGAAATAACTGTCATTGATACAACAGTCTGTTCATGTCACTCTTGAGACCTGTGACAAACTGGCTTTTTTTACTGAGAAATTTGATTTTTTTAACTTTTTTTTTAAAGTTCTAAACCAGGAGAACAGAAATTTAAGTACCTACAGTGTTTGAAAAGGTAGTAGGCTGTTTTCACAGCTTGTTTTTGAGGTCAGATAGAAAACATTGGCCTCAGAGCAGTCCTGGAGACTTTGAACAGTAAACAGCAGTGTGAAATGTGCTCTTCCAGGACCCCAAATTGGGCTGGAGTGGTCACTAAGGACAGGAAGGATGGAAAGGGAATGCTTGTGTCTAAATGTTGGTGGTGTCATATGGGAGACACGTGATGTCATGTGGTAGCAAGTGGGAGATCTATCTGGACTGTTTGCTTGACATAGTTGGTCACACAAACCATCTATCCTCAAACTGTATGTGCTTTGCTTGTATGTCATGCATGCATTTAATTTAAGTTCTTCTATGTGTGGTCTCAGTGCCCATAGAGGTATGGCTGGGTGAGGTCTTCAGCTCCCTTTCAGTATGGTCTGTGCCCCATGCTGGGTCACCCTTTCCTTGTGGGTGCAATCCAATGATAAAAGTATATGGAAACCCATGCATTCCATGTGGTGCTTGCCTAGTCTGAACCTGAGCCTAAGGGAGACCTTCTCACCACCTACAACTACCTGAAGGGAGGGTGCAGAGAGGCGGGCGATGGTCTCTTCAGCCAGGGGACAGGAGATGGGACAAGGGGCAATGGGCTCAAGCTGGGCCAGGGCAGGGTCAGCTCAGATGGGAGGGAAAAGTGCTTCCCTGGCAGAGTTGTGGGGCTGTGGCACAGGCTGCCCAGGGAGGGGGCTGAGTCCCCACCCCTGGGGGTGTTTAAAAAAAGGGCAGATGAGGTACTGAGGGATCTGGTTTAGCACAGGACAGGAACAGTTGGACTTGATGATCTTAAAGGTCTTTTCCAACCTTGTGATTCTGTGATTTTTAATCCCTTAACTGCAGTGCCAGGAAAGAGGGGAACAGATTCTTTGCACAGCCTGAGACTTGGCTGACAATTAGGCTGATTGTCAAAGATGGGTTGGTGTGTGGTGATCCTGTTCTTGTTCACTCCAGGCACAGGACAACATCCTTTGCCCATGGAGGTTTTGATGCAGGAAAGGCACAACTCCAGGGCTACATACCTTTATGGTGCAGGATACAACATGAACTCACTTAGCAAGATGCCATTCAGTTCCTTGAATGCTCTGTAGGTGATTGACATCTGTTCCACAGAGGAAGAAAAATTACTCACAGAATCACAGAGGATGATCAAGGTTGGCAGGGACCTCTGGAGATCATAGAATTATAGAAACATAAAATGTGTTAGGTTGGAAGGGACCTTTGAAGCCCATCTAGTCCCACCCCCTGCAGTGAGCAGGGACATCTTCACTAGAGCAGGTTGTTCAGAGCTTTGTCAAGCCTGACTTGAATGTCTCCAGGGATGAGGCCTCCACCACCTCTCTGGGCAACCTGGGCCAGTGTCTCACCACTCACATGTTGAAGAAATTTTTCCTAATACCCAATCTAAATCTCCCCTTTTCTAGTTTAAAATCATCACCCCTGATCCCATTTCTCCATGCCCTTGGGAACAGTTCTTCCCCACATTTCCACCAGGTACCTTTCAGGTGTTGGAAGGGGGCTATAAGGTCCCTCCAGAGCATTTTCTTCTCCAGGCTGAACTAACCCAGCTCTCTCAGCCTGGCTTCACAGGAGAGGTGCTCCAGCCCTTTGGTCATTTTTGTGGCCTCCTCTGGACACAGTCCAACAGGTCCCTGTCCTTGTGTTGAGATCATTAAGTCCAACCCCCTGCCAGAGCAAGATCATCTTGATCAGGTTGCACAGGACAATGTCCAGGCAGATTTTGAATGTCTCCAGAAATGGAAGGAGACTTCCCAAGCTCTCTGGGAAGCCTGGCCCAGGGCTCTGCCACCCTCCCAGGAAAGAAGTTCCTCTTCAGGGTTAGGTGAACTTCCTCTATTCAAGGTTATGCTCATGGCCCCTTGTCCTGTCCCTGGGCCCCCCTGAACACAGCCTGACACCATCCTCCTGACCACCACCCCTCAAGGATTTATCAGCATTGAGAAGATTTCCCCCTCATTCTTTAGGCTGAAAGCCCCAAGTCTCTCTGTCTGCCTTTGTAAGAGAGATGTTCTAGTCCCCAAATCATTCCCATAGCCCTGTTTTGTACCCTCTCCAGGAGCTTCCTGTCCTCGTTGACCAGAGCTCAGCACAGCACACACTACTCCAGATGAGGCCTCACCAGGGCAGAGCAGAGGGGGAGGAGAACCTCCCTTGACCTGCTGGCTGTGCTTCTCTTGACCCACCCCAGGATGCTGTTGGCTGTCTGGACCACGAGGACACATTGTTTTAGCTGGCAAAATTCCTAGTGCCACTTTCTGGCTTGTGGGAACTTGTTTGGATTGATGTTGTTAGATGCTGGAAGCAAAAAGCAGTCTGGTTATCTATGAAACCAGATCAGTTGTGCTCCTTCCCCTAAAAATAACCTGCCTTCTCCATCTTGCATCCATGGCAAATGTTTGGAGCTTGTTGGAGGCTTTCCCTTGAGTTCAAAATCCTCAGTGAGCCTGAAAAGTAAATAATAATATATATGTATTTTTCAAATGAACTCTTGTGCTTTAATATCTTTGGTTTCAAGGGACTCAAGGAGTTCAGAGGTGCCTCTTGTTCTTCAGAAGGAAGTATGTGTCTGTTGGGGGGACAGGGTGTTTCTGTTGGGCTGTCAGCACCTTAAAAAAGCTCCCCAGATTCTTTGGGCTTTATATGAAGTGACCAGTAGTTGGAAGCAGAATCACAGAATCACAGGGGTTGGAAGGGACCTCCAGAGCTCATGGGGTCCAACCCCCTGCCAAAGCAGGGTCCCTAGGACAGGGCACACAGGTCGGTGTCCAGACAGGGCTGGAATCTCTCCAGAGGAGGAGACTCCACACCCCCTGGGCAGCCCGTCCCAGGGCTCCCTCACCCTCACTGGGGAAAAGTTCTTCCCCATATTGGTGTGGAACTTCCTATGCTCCAACTTGCAGCCATTGCCCCTTGTCCTGTCCCCACAGACACTGGAAAGGGGCTGGCCAATTCCCACTGCATCCCATCCTTAAGATATTCATAAACATTAATAAGGTCCCCCCTTAGTCGTCTTGTCTCCAGGCTGAACAGCCCCAGCTCACTCAGCCTTTCCTCACAGGGGAGATGCTCCAGGCCCTTAATCAACTTCATATGCTCATCTGGGCCTGAGTGCTGCCTCCAGCCCCCTCTTTGCTGCATGTGCCAGTCCTGTAATATTACTGCTTGCAGAGACACCAGGGAATGCAGCACCATCACATCCCAAGGATTTATTTAATCATGTCCAACTTAATTTCTGATAATGTTTCACTGATTAACTCTGGTTGGCACAAATCCTAATGCAGAAGCAGTTAAAGTGGTGTTCTCCTGGCTGAAATGGGTGTTGTTGGTGAACCACCAATATAAACACAAGTGATGTAAGCCCAAGTCACATTAAATGCACTGACATGGTGCCAGACTTAGTTGTAGCTGTGTTTTAACTGGTGATCTATTTTTGCTGTCAGGCAGGACCAAGTTTGGTGCTGTCCCACCCAAAGGGCTGGAAATCAGCAGTGTTTTGGGCTGTGTTGCTGGGAGTTCAAGCAATTCACTTAACTTTTTGTTTCCCTAATAACAAAATGAAGTGAAAACTTCCCTCAGGGCTTGATAAGCTCAAAGAAAGGGGGTGTTTTGGTGTGGTGGTTGGGTTTTTTTTTAATTGAGTATGTTTTCCCCTGAACACAGAGCCCTGATGTTGCACGAGGGGCAATGGCTGTAGACCAGTCTCTCCTCTGGAGGAAGATGAAGGAG
Organism: Zapornia atra; assembly: GCA_013400835.1. Classification (NCBI taxonomy): domain Eukaryota; kingdom Metazoa; phylum Chordata; class Aves; order Gruiformes; family Rallidae; genus Zapornia; species Zapornia atra. Next base: position 20,637 of record VZTU01009201.1, read on the forward strand.
TCTTGACTTTGCTCCTGTGGTGTGAAGAAGTCAGGACTGATATCCTCATCAGCTCTTTCTTTCTCTTTCCACCTCAGCTTCTCAGATGCTGATGTTCACTGCATACCTCGCAGTTGTAGTTGCACTTTACCTTGTCCCCCTCACCATCTCATCCCCTTGCATAATGGAGAAGAAGGCTCTGGGACCAAAGCCAGCCCTTATAGGTCACCGCGGAGCACCCATGGTGAGTAGGCTTGTATTGTTAGCACTGTGCTGTCTGACTCTGTTGCCTGTATGTATCACAGAATCACAAGGTTGGAAAAGACCTTTAAGATCATCAATCCAACCATTCCCACCCTAAGCTAAACCAGATCCCTAAGTACCTCATCTACCCTTTTTTTAAACACCCCCAGGGGTGGGGACTCAGCCCCCTCCCTGGGCAGCCTGTGCCACAGCCCCACAACTCTGCCAGGGAAGAACTTTTCCCTCCCATCTGAGCTGACCCTGCCCTGGCCCAGCTTGAGCCCATTGCCCCTTGTCCCATCTCCTGTCCTCTGGCTGAAGGGACCATCGCCCACCTCTCTGCACCCTCCTGGCAGGGCAGGGGAGGTGGGGAGAAGGTCTCCCCTCAGCCTCCTCTTCTCCAGGCTCAACACCCCCAGCTCCCTCAGCTGCTCCTCAGAGGATTTGCCCTCCAGCCCCTTCCCCAGCCTGGTTGCCCTTCTCTGGACTCGCTCCAGGACCTCCATGTCCTTCTGATGGTGAGGAGCCCAGAACTGGACCCAGCACTCGAGGTGCAGCCTCACCAGAGCCCAGCCCAGGGGCACAATCCCCTCCCCAGACCTACTGGCCACACTATTTCTGACACAAGCCAGGATGCCATTGGCCTTCCTGGCCACCTGGCCACACTGCTGGCTCATGGTCAGTCACCCAACACCCCCAGGCCCTTCTCTGCCTGACAGCTCTCCAGCCAGTCTCCCCCAGCCTGTAGCACTGCTCGGGGTTGTTCTGTCCCATGTGCAGCACTCTGCACTTGGCCTTGTTAAACCTCATCCCGTTGGGCTCAGCCCATGGGTCCAGTCTGTTCAGGTACCTCTGAAGAGCCTCCCTACCCCCAGGCAGATCAACACTTCCTCCCAGCTTAGTGTCCTCTGCAAACTTACTGAGGGAACATTTAATCCCTTCATCCAGGTCAGTGATAAAGATGTTGAACAAAACTGGACCCAGGACTGAGCCCTGGGGGACACCACTCCTGACCAGCCTCCAGCTGGGTTTTGTTCCATTTACCACCACCCTTTGGGCCCAGCCATCATCTGATGGTCTCCAGGCTTCTCTCCAGGGAATATATATGACAACATAACTAAAGTACCCCTCATGGCAAGAATTATGGTGGTAAATCAGCACATGAACCCAGAGTCAAGTTACAGCCCAGGTGTCCTAGGTGCTTGGCTAACAAAAGGCCAATCCTTGCCTTGCCCAGAGTAGTCTGTGCCATGGCATTTTTCTAGCTGCTAGTTCTGCTGGGTTTTTTTGGTCTCCAGGCTTGGCCCTTGCAGCAGTAGATGTTTGTGACTGGTTTTTTGTGAAGCCTGGGGCTCAGTCTTCGTGCCCTTTGAAGGACCTCACCAGCAGTGGTTAAACTCAGCTCACAGAAGGATGCCTCTCCAGTGTGTGGCAATCTGAGAAAACAAACAAACAAGCTGGGCCTGACCCTACATGACTGCACAGTACTCTTGCTTTGCAGATCATCATGAGGCTGGGTGAGGTGATGAAACATTCCTGTCATCTACCTCTGTGTAGACCTTGAAATTATATAGTCCTTTCTTCTCCAAGGTTTCTGGACATGTTCAAGCTAAAGATGAAGCAAATTTGCTTTGGCACAGACCTGGGCTTGGATAAAATTGACCTCTGGTATTTGGACATACTTGTCTGGGTGTCTAGTTAGGGTGCTTGTGTACCTAGGTCTGTTGAATGCCTGCACCTCCATCTTCCTCTGCTCATTGGTTGACTTCTGACAAGATGGCATGCTGCAGCATAGGCACTGGCTTGCAAATGGCATTTCTGATTTTGGTGGTGGTTTTTTTTTTTCCCTTTTTAAGGCATCCAGCTAACTTTTTTGCTGACATTCAAAGCAGAAAAATACCTGTATGGGCTGTCAGAAACTATTTGGCAGGCTGGAGCACACTTGAGCTCCCCTCTAAGTGTGTACTGGGAGCTTGCTAGGTGAGATAAACACCTGCCATGATGAGAAGTATTTTATTTTAGTTCACTTTATTTCTAATGATTCCTTTCTTTAAGCAATCCCTTGAAATGCCAGCTTAATTTGCATCACTCTTTTAACTATATTGCTTCTGTGGGTGGTGGAATGAAGTTCTGGGCATTCATGGTTTTTTCCTGTCCCACTGAGTTTGTACCAACCATGAAGGCCAGAAACAGCTATGTAACAACCTGTGCTCTGCATGCTTTCTGCATGGCAGGAAATCACAAAACCTGTGATCCCCACAGCCTCCTGTGAGACACAGCCAAATACCTGTAAACCCTAAGGACTTCCTGTGAGGTTTCCAGGCCTGGGTCCCCCCCATAACCTTCTAAAGAAACTAAACAGCAGAAAAAGTCCTTCTGTCTTCCAGATAGTTTACATAAACCTTGTCTGGAACAAGACTCCCAGCAGAGACTTGGCACTTTGCTTTGCTTCATGTTCTTCCTTGGAGCCAGCAAACACTCCTTGCAGCTTGGAATAAACCTCCCTGGGAAGATCCTGCTTGCATGTCAGAGTTCAGAGGCTTGCAAAGGTTGATCAAAAGAAGTGGTGGAGGACACCTAGCCCTGAATGTGGAATGGTGGCCAGGGTATTGCTCTGCAAGGTGCCTCCCTCCTCTTCACCATTCTCTGACATACAGAGCTGGTTGCGTGTTCACAGCTTGTGGTTTGCTCCAAAGCCCATGAGAAGCAAGATCAGAGACCAGCCAGCCTTGTTCCAACCACCAAACAACAGTCTGCATGTCCCATGATGAGCTGGCCTTTCCTTTGCTGCATGTGTAGTGTTCTCCAACTGTGCTCCTGATTGGCAAAACTGTGATGGGATAAGAAAGAAGAGGACCAGAGAGGGGTGGTCAAAACTTCTCTCTGTCTGTCTAAGCCCAGCTTATCACTAGATCAAATGTCACCTTCAGTTGGAAGAGCTTTGCCTGTGGTGCAAGTCCTGAGGTTGTACTAAATAATGTCTACTTGGAAACTAATGATTTTAAAGCTTTGCCAGAAGGCATTTCTGCTGATAGGGTTTTGTTTCATGGGGCTGACTGCTACACTTTTGAGTTCTTGAGCCCAGCTGTATGGAGATTTGGCTGGGAGAAATGGCCAAGTGGCATTGGAGAGGAGGAAATAGCCCAGAGAAGAGTCTGGAGGTTGGGCTGTGGGACACAAACATCCTCCTTTGGGCAATGTCAAGATCAAAAGTCTGCAGAGCATGAGAGTTTCAGACCTGAGGTGAAACTAGATCCTTGTGGGACTGGAAATGGTAATAAAAAGTGATGCAGTATTTGCCTTCCAATCTCCTGAAGGAAGAAAAATGTGCTTTGCAGTGCAGACAGGCATGTTCTCTGATGGAGGCTGATAGCTGGCTGCTTTGTGTGTCTGGCAGGGCTTGGTCCATGATGTTGCAGTTGTGTGACCAATGCTCTTTATACTAGAAAGACACAAATACAGCTGAGTCTTCCTCACAGAAGCCAACAAGAGATCCACAGAAAGGCTGAAGACACTTGTGCTGAAGTAAAGGATTTGTTGGGGATGTGATATTTGGGGCAAAATGTGGTGAAATGGAGAGTTTCTCAGGGGGGGCTGTAGGTGTGTACACTTCCTGAGGGCTACAGTACTGAGGGATACTGATCCATCAGGGCAGAGAGCCTGCTCCTTGAGCCTGCTTTCCTCTGTGCACACATGCATCCTGATGTCTCTCTTCTCTTGTCCCTTTAGGATTTTTAAGAGTGGAAGCTTTAATAGCATCTGTGTGGGTGTGACTCAACCACTGTCCTTGTTCTGTAGAGGAAAAAGTGAGGAGCAGAGGCCATATGGCTCCTAATTTTGTCTTGAAACACCAGAGTGTAAGGGGAAAAAGTCCTTGTGTTTTAACTAAAGCAAGAGCAAATCAGAAACCATCCTAGCATCTGTACCTAGGTGAAGTGTGGCTTTTTGCAGTACAGGGGAGCTACTGGTTTCATACTGGCTGCCCATTTGTCTGTAAAGCTAGTAGTCCTCCAAACAGTGTCCCTTTGGTATCATTCTTTCCCCACAAGCTTTGGTTAACTGCTAGTATGGCTCTTCTGTATGAATCCTACCTTCCCTTGCCTAAATGTCATCCAGTCATGCCTGCTTTTTGCTATGCTTTAAAGTCCATTCCCCATCAGGGTGCTATTTGAAAACCCTTTTTCTTGGTAGGTGTTTAGTTAATAAATCAGTTTATTCTCAAAAGTTCTTTTAAAATGATTTATCCCACCTCTAGATCTGTTTCTGTCCCTCTGGACTCCCATCAGGAGAGTGTCAGCAATGATGTGCTACAGCCCTCACTGGTACCTGTTGGTTCAAGAAGGTCCTGTCCTGCTGGGTACAGAAATCATCTGACACCCCAAAACATGATGGGGTTCTCTGTAAAGTCTGCATATTAATATGTTACACTTTTCAGATGGTTTTATGAGCAGGTGTCCATTGTCTTGGGTCTTCAGTCTCTTTTATTCTTCTTACAGAAACCTAGTTGCATTTTGTCTTTGGTGGCAATAGACTTCACTGCCTTCTCCCTGTGATGGTTCAGATGTCTCTTGTGCTGTGTGTCAGCCAAAACAAGGGTAGAAACTAAAATCTGGGACCAAATCTGAGATGGAAATGAGGGATTTCATTCCTTAGGACACCAACTTCTACTGCTCTTTACACCTTTAAAGTCTTCTCCCAAATGTCTTTCCTCACTTAGTGCTTCAGGTCGAGGCAGGTTGTCTTTGGTTTTGGGATCTGAAGGTGGTGGTGGTGATGATAATGTTGAATCCTCCTTCCTTTAAGGTTCTTAGCCCTGAATATGCATTCCTTATAAAAATAATTAGACTCATCTTGATGATCTTTGATTTCAAATTGTAGGTAAACCACACAAAGGATTAATAGGAAGAACTTACCTGAGCAAGAGCTGTATCTGTCTCCTTGGAAACCTTCAAGAACCACAGAAACTCACCTCCCATTATTGGGACCAAAAAGCTACTGGTTGGTCTAAACACAATCAGGATAAACCTGTGGAAACCATCCAAGCATGTCAGAGGCAAGAACAGCTCTTGATTTCAGAGCTGGAGGCTACAAATAGCATCAGAATAAATGCTTTTTTGGCAAACCACCCATACAGCTGGTTTGGGCATGTCTTAACAGCACTGAAAGGCTGTGTTGGAACAGCTGTCCATGTGCTGTGAGGCACGCAGTGCTCGTGCTGTGTCAAGCTCCTTCCTGCACCACAGATGATGTCCATCTCCTTGCTGAGCCCAGGCACTGTGCCTGGAGGAGCATTTCTTTTGCAGCAGTGTTAAATTATTGGCTTTGCACAAATCCAGAGTGGAAAAGTACCCATTATTGGGACAAAGTACCTTGGTAGGCAGCCAATGTTTAATTGTGTTTAGGGTTTGCCTGTTGGGGATTCCTGCATGGGAATGCTTTGCTTTGATGGGGAGTGGATCATGCTCTTCCTGGAGCTCTATGATCCCTGGGGTCCCTTCCAACCCAGACCATTCTAGGATTCTAAAATTCCAGCAAACAGGGCTTTGCACATGTGGAGGCTCTTTAGGTTTTTTCACCTGAAAGTGAAGCCTCCAATATATTTTGGTGTTCTGTTCTCAGGGAGATGATGGTTTGTCATCTCGTAGTGCCAACTGGTGATAGAAACAGTCATGAAGACTTGTGGTTGGGATTGTGGTTTATCAGAGAACTTTCAGTTAATGAGGAAGAAGGTTTAAATTAGATCTTAGGGGGAAGTTTTTTTGCAGAGAGAGTGGTGAGGGGCTGGAACAGGCTGCCCAGAGAGGGGGTGGGTGCCCCATCCCTGGGGGTGTTCAAGGCCAGGTTGGATGAGGGCCCTGGGCAGCCTTGTGTAGCTCCAGGCCTGGAGGTTGGTGGCCCTGCCTGTGGCAGGGGGGTTGGAGCTCTGTGATCCTTGGGTCCCTTCCAACCCAGCCCCATCTGGGATTCTATAAACTGGTGATTTCTTTCTATTGTTTTGAGTTTCTTGTTCTGTTGATGGTTTTGAAAGCCTTTATCTTAGGTACCAAAACCTTGCTACCACAATTTCGAGGGAGTAGTCTAGCGGAGGGTGTCCCTGCTTATGGCAAGGGATTGGAAGCAGATGGTCTTTAAGGTTCCTTCCAACCCAAACCAGTCTAGGATTGTATTTGGGATGACTTTGATTTTTCTAAGGGCTCTGAAGTGCTTTGGTCTGTACTGCTTGTGCTGATGAAATCGAGGAGTTGTCTAGCTGTATGTCGTACGCACACCCGCCTCTTAAAAATATGGCCAGTTAACCTGCCTGCTACTCCAATCAATAGTAACAAATACTCACAATTAGCATCTTCTCTCAGACCTGGAGAAGGCTTGTGGTCATTGAAATAAATCTACATGAGGTTATGTACTCTTTCATTAAGCCAAGCTCCAGCTTTTCTTTGTGTGCAGTACAACAGTAATGAGGTCTCATCTCCTGTATCTAGTTATTAAATTTCTAATTGCTTTTTGCTTATGAGTTTATCCTGCTGTCCAAGGCAGTAAGTTTTGGTGTTCTTTTCTGGGTTTGTTGTGCACTTTTCATATAAATGAAGGGATAGAAATTGTATCTAAGACAAAATAGGTGGTAATCTGAACAGCTGAAGAGGCTGATTAAAGCACAATGAAAGAAAAGCTGGCCAAGGACTGTGGTAGGGTCATCTGACCTGGCTAGGAAGGAGATGAAGTCACTTCACCATGCAATGCTTACCTTAGATGTACAGGGTAGGATGGGAGGTGTGGGGTAGCACCCTTATAGAGCCAGCCCAAACTCTGCACTAACCCTTCCATAGCTAGGGGTATTCCAAGTGGAAGAAAAAAACCCAAGCTCTTTGCATTGCAGGAACAGGCCTGGGCTCACAATCCCAGAATCACAAGGTTGG
>VZTU01009203.1:4819-95527 GCA_013400835.1 Zapornia atra
AGAATTTGAATGAACATCATCCTTCTAAGCCACAAGATAAATATAATCTTTTCTTCTTAATAATAAATTATAGGGGGCCATATCATTCTTAAAGAAGTCAACAGTACTTCATCCACAAGTTCCTATAACCTTCTACACAGAGCAATAAAAACTTTGTAATTAAAGGACCAAAGAGAATTTCATATGAGATTATGAGGATTTTTCACACAGCCTCACAAAAGTAATTTCCAGTATTCTCAGACTTGTAACAAAGAAAGTCAAAAATCGAGGCTAGACAGATATTTTTTGCCTTGTCTGTGAGTAGTATTTGTATTCACTTAGAAAATGTGCCAAGTAGACAACCTCATAAAAGAGGCACACGCTCTACCCTATTCATTCAAAATAGAAATGATGGGTGAAAAGTAATGGAGACTTGTGTTACATTTTTTAATTTTCTTCATATAACATTTGATTTAGCAATGTTGTTATTATTAATCATATGATCATTATTTGTTTACTACTCTGTTATTATGGGATTATGAGTAGGTTCTAACACCATGAAATTATTTCCTATTATAATTAAATACTGTAAAGTAAGCCTAATACTCCAGAGCTTTTAGACTTCAAAACAAAATTGTGTCCTCCTTTCTAGTTAAAACTTTAAATGGACCTTTCCAAAACAAAGAAGCATTTGCTAGCTTCTATTTTGGTATTTTTTAACAAAGATGTACTGAATCCAAATCCTATCCTGACACAAGGAGATGGTGTGAAAGTTTGGAAATTTCTTAATAGAATTCACAGGCTTAGTTGAAAAGTAGAAGCTCTTTTTTTCCCTACTAGTCTTATTTAAATAAAAACAAAAAAAGTTTAACTCTTGGGAAGATGAACATATGTCTCCTTAGATGTAATTTGTACCCTACAATTTCTTAGGTTTTGTTCCTCCTTCATGTACAACTAGATGATCATAGCAACTTGTTCCAGGGTTCATATGAACTTGTTAATCTGGACTTTCTAGGACATAGGATAATCTTATTCATCCTCCAGGGTAAACACTTAATACTTGATAAGGCAGCACACTTGAAGATATGGACTTATGAGGGAAGGCTTTTTTTCATATTAGACAGATGAAGAAAAACAAACTCTGAGCCAGTCTGGAAACTTGTCAAGCCTAACCAACATAGCTTCAAATTATCCTCAAAAATAATTATTTAAAAAGTGGCACAGTGGATTGGACAACAACGTATTTTAATGCTGTGAGGGTGGTCTCAGTGTGAAAGTGAGTCTATGGCTGCTGGGCTTCTGTGCAGCCACTTAATTCATGAAGTGTCCTTGTCTCTGCTTCAGGTGAGGAGCTGTAACGCCTTGGTTGGCATAGGGTGGGTGCAGTTCCAACTAAAATATTTCAGGTGTCTCACATTTGATTTTTTGCCTTTCAATACCATTTGAACCACATCTATTAAGTAACCTTCTGTTCATTCTGTAGTGCTGTGTTATTGAATAAGCTGATGACACTTGATGAGTTAAAGGTACTCATCTCAACTATCCAGGAAATACTCAGACTATTGCAGCATCAGGCTCCTAATTACAGACTTGGCCCCTAATTACAGACTTATGTGCAGTGTTCTGGTTCTTTTCTGCTACTGATCTCCCATTTCACTGTTTTTTTGGTTTTTTTTTTTCAGTAATCCATCTCTGTGACTCGAAATATGCTCCAAGGATGAATAAGGCTTCTGCAGAATGTGGCCCCAGGTTCTATAGTTCAATTTGAGGCACAAATTACATTATGAGGGCATGACAGAAACAAAGTTTGTATTGTAAAATGCTATTGTTGTCTCTATCAATTAGAATCAATAGATTAAAACCTCATTTTTATGCTGGCCTGCAGAGTAATGGGGCTGAATGTTTAGAGATCAGCAAAAAGCCCCTTGAGTATTATTAGACAGAAAACAAGCTTTTTGACAGTTAGACACGATCTTATTTTCTTGACAAAAATTCTGAATAATATAATTTCCAAATAGTTGGTACTTTTACATGACAGTTTCTAAGAAACATGTAAAACTGCTACAAAATTATGTGAAATTGTACTTCTAGAATATCTACTCTGGGCATTTGAACTAAAAAAAATTAATTTTAAAACAGGTGACTAATGCATTATAATTTTGTTATAGGAAGAAAAGTGGTTGTTCACTGTGTTACTTTCAACTCCATAAACACATTTCCTCTAGGACCAGCCAGAAACAAGACTGTGACTTTTCTTTTGGTTTCTTTCAGAATTGTACTGGCCCTATCTGTTGCAGACTATGATTTCTGGCATTGCTCTGGTAGTGTATGCACCAAGGAGAGGAACAAGCAAAGTCTTCGTTCATTCTACATACATTCATTCTCCTGTTTACTCACCAGATAGAGTTCTGCCTAAAAGTGGGCAATATGACTTGAGATAAAGCCTGGTGTAACATCTGCAGAAGTGAAGAAAGAAGCTTGTCATGGAATGCCATATTGACCTCTACAGACCTGGCTTTTACATACCTTTTAAGGCTTGATTAAGCAGCTGAAATCTCTAGGTATCACTGTACAAAACTGTACACATGGATGGTCCATGCACCTATATTATTGTACTGTGACACCTCTTAAACACCACTAAATTCTTTCTCATATCCTTTTATAAAGAATTGTCCATTTTTATTTATTTATATATCTATTTATTTACTTTTCAAGGCCTTGCATGATGTGGGCTTGATTCATGTTGGGATTGTATTGCATTCTATTCATGTGAATAATAGAAACTGAGGGTTCTGCCAGCTAAAAGTAGTATTTGCAAACTACATATCCTGCTCTCTTTTTCACTCTTCTGTTGTCCTGGTTCCTGCCAGGCCAGAGTTAACCTCCCCAAACAGTCAGCCCAGGTGAACTGAGTTAGCCTGGGCTGTTTCCCACACCACCTGACATCACTTCCCCATAAAAGCAGCTGGTTGGGGAAGGGTATGGACTTGGTACTTCCAGGCCAACCTGAGTGTGGCTGGGGCATTGGATTGGTCAGTCAGTTGGTCCTTGCCATTGGGCAGCACTCTGTAATTGTCGGGTCAGTAAGGTACTTTGTGTTAGCACTGGATGTGAGTGTAACTGGCCATTATTGCTCTACTTTCATGGTGATTTTTGTCAGTAACTGTCCTTATCCCAACCCATGGAGGCTCTGTCTGTTTCTCCTGTGGGAGTGAGTGAGTGAGTTGCGTGTGGTGCTCTGCCACTGTCTGGAGCTGAACCACCACATCTGTAAACACATATTTAGAAGCAGAACTAATAATATAAATATATATTCCTGATACCCATTTTCTACTTACAGTCAGAAGCCAGGAAGTACTTCAGCTAAAGATTTCAACTGAGATGGTGCAAATATTAATACTTCGGCTCCCATTACATGCTATTGAATGACTGATGGTTCTATGTTTAGACCCATCTGGCAGCTGAGCACCTGACTGAACCCAGGACAATGTTGCAGTACAGGTGGCTCTGCTACATGTCTTACAGCACCTGAGGAACAGTGTAGCTTCCAGAGTGGTATCTGAAGCTTTATCATGTTCCCAATCTAAGGAATTATTGTGCAAATGGGAAAGTAAGTGGCTGAAACACAAACCTGCTTTATGAAGCAGTCATCGTATTTTCATTCCAAAGGACTGAAACTGTCAAAGAATAAAAATATGGAGAATATGTGAAAAATAAAAATTGTCTCTGAGCAGAATGGTTTTTAGGAGAGTTCATCTTCTTTTTTTTAAATGATTGAGCAAGGGACAGCTGTAGATACTTAAGGGAAACACAAAAAATATCTCAAAGTAATTAAAACCATTATGTTTTGACAACCTTTCTTTAGAAAAATAGAAAATGTTTCAAAGGAATCTTCTGATTCATGAAGCAGATCTATCCTTTTTTGCTTTGTAGCTGTGAGTCTTGTCAACTCCTACTACTGAAAGTAAACAGAGTAACTCATAACAGCTTTGTCGTCTTCTGGTAGTTTTCCCAGAAAAAAAAAAAAGGTCTGCCTGGCTTCTGCCTCTTTATTCTCTGAATTGTTTATCTGTCAGAGTGAAATAACTTCATTTAGCTATATGACATTTCAAATCAAATCTGTCCATTATCCTAGAAAAAGATTTAATTTTAGTTTGGCAACTCCCCTGACCACTCACATTCATTAAAATATCTTATCACCAAGGCCATAGAATGGCCTGTTTTCTTCCATGATAGCTTCATTTCACTAGTGAACAATCAGTAAGTGTCACTTTGTATCTCTCACCTAAGCCTTAGAGTTTTTCAAAATGAGACATTTAAAAAACATAATGGGAATATGGGACAAGATCTCATGTGAAGCTCAGCTTCCAGTTACCTTTCTGCTCTAAGAAATAATCCACCTCTTTCCATATGGGTCTCTTGCTGTTACCCGACTACTTACAAACTACATTCCAAAATTATCTCTTTTTTTATTGCCATAGAAGGTTTGCATTTAAGTGCCAGTAAAACACCAGTCTGCCTGTGATAGAAGCTTCATGTTTATTCTAACTATATTACTACATAGTATGACTGTAATTTAATACCATTCGATCTTGTTGCATGTCTCTACTTTCGCCTACAGCACAGAAAAAAGTCTTAAGTTTTAGATTTTGTGGTATTTCTTTGTTATAAAGAGCTAGAGAAAATTTAGAAAGAAATATTTTAAATTTTAAAAGAAATTTTTATTTAACCTAGTTGGGTCTTTTTACACATAAATTGGCAAATTAAAGGTAATTTCTTAAGTTCTGCAGTCACATTAGTTCAAAACAAAACAGGACAAAATGTTATCATTGTCAAATTTAAACCTTGTGTGAGTCCTGCTAGCCTTTCTGTCTTGGTAATAAATAAATAGTGATAGGGTTTTGCATGTCTGCAGTGTCTTTCATCACAGAGACCTTAAAAGAACTGGATGAATACACACAGCAAGCTCTTGAATTTAGCAGCTGCTGCTGAGAGCTTTGATAGCAGCGTGTGAGTGCTGTTAACGGACTAGGATTAGCTCTTGCACCAAATACAGCATCACTTTACAGACTGAATGCACAAAGATCCTAACATCTAATGTATAATTAAAAATGCTGAAAGCCATAAGGTTAAAGCACTGAATTTACTGAGTATCCTTTGATGTGTCTGCTCAGGTTTTATATATTCCATCCTGGATTGTGTCCACTGTACAATTACTTGGTGTATCTTATAACTGAGCTAAAACTCTTGGTGACCAAAATACAAATCAAGGACACACAGTTTTGGGGAAAAAAAAAAAAAAAGACTAAGAAGGGATGGTTGAAAAAGGAACCAACTGGAACACAGGAATAAAAAGATTTCGCAAAACCAGTGAGAAAGTTCAGGATTTTCTTGAAGTGAGCATGCTGAAAATCCAATGACCTCCCAGGCGGTTAGCTAAACTTAGTGTGTGCATCTGCATGGTCCAGATTCACCCAAATGAAGATCTGGGCTGAAATTTTCCATTGAATCTCGCCTGGTTTCCCCACACGTAAAATCGGGCAGTTCCTATCTGTGCACAACTCTGTCTAGGAGGCTCCTAGGACATTTTAGAGCATAAATAATATTTTTAGCTGAAAATGAGTCAAGTTCAGACAGCTGTGTATCGAGGTTCCCAGCCTATTCCTGTGAGAGGAATAAAAGTGAGAGGAGTTACTTGTAAATTATTATTGCATAGTGTTACTAAGTCCCAGGCCACAGCCAAAAGTGATAGTATATATTTTAGCAGTTACGGGCTAGGGCAAATGAATAAGAAGAAAAATGTGTCCAGAGTTAAACAGTAAACAACTTTATTACAGCTCTGAGTGTCACTCACTGATAGTTGATGTATGGCCATAGAAGTTGTTTTTAAGAGAATGCTGGACAGGAGCTAGGAATGATCCTCAGCTATTTTCAAGAAATTCCATGGCTGTTTGATTTCCATGTAAACAACTCATTAAAGATGAATTGCAAGACCGTAGCTTCTATGATAGCATCAAGACTGACTAAATTCAGAGCCTTTGATGCCTCTAGTGCAGTTCTACTGGGAGTAGCAATGGTAGAAACTGGATTGAAAAAGTGGCATACAATCAAATGTTACATGCCTTAGCTTTACACAAGTATATCCTTTCCTGTAACCCCTGCAGAAGATGGTATATATTTACTTTTTGCTGTTACCCTTGTCTGACAGAGTGGAAACATCTAGCTTAGCACTGCAGGACAATCCTAAATGTTGCAAGGCTTCATTTTGAGCTTTGGGATTGAGTCCATATGTTTTGATTGTTAGAGAAAAATTGGGCCAATACATTTACAATGATAAACACTTGTGAACAAACTCTATTAGTCCCTTTAATATATTTTCTAAATCTCCGTGCTGGTTTTGGCTGGGATAGAGTTGATTTTTTTCATAGTAGCTGGTATGGGGCTATGTTTTGGATTTGTGGTGACATTAGTGTTGATAACACAGAGATGTCTACGTTACTGCTGAGCAGTGCTTACACAGAGCCAAGGCCTTTTCAGCCTCTCACCCCACCCACCAGTGAGTAGGCTGGGGGTGCACAAGGTATTGGGAGGGGACACAGCCAGGACAGCTGACCCCAACTGACCAAAGGGATATCCTATAATATATGACATCATACTCAGCATATAAAGCTGGGGATGAAGAAGGAAGGGGGAAATGTTCACAGTTATGGTGGTTGGCATCCCAAGTAGAGGTTATGCATCATGGAGCCCTGCTGTCCTGGGGATGGCTGAACACCCGCCTGCCCATGGGAAGTGGTGAATGAATTCCTTGGTTTGCTTTGCTTTGCTTGTGTACGCAGCTTTTGCTTTACCTAAAAATGTCTCTATCTTAACCCACAAGTTTTCTCACTTTTGCTCTTCCATTTCTCTTTTCCATTCCATCAGGGAGGTAGAGTGAGCAAGTGGCTGCATGGAGCTTAGTTGCATGCTGGGGTTAAACCACAGCAGTCTTTTTTGGTGCCCAACAACGAGCCCGATGGGTTGAGATAACAAAAAATCTGACCAGAGTGCATTAGAACAAATCTGTTAGAAGCATTCATTATGTTAGGTAGTCACCGGTCACAATATTGATTCATTTCCTCTCAGAGTTGTTGTAGTCCCTACACAAAGTCAAGGACTTTTCAGCTTCCCACCTCCTTCTGGGTGCACAAGAAGCTGGGAGAGCACAGCCAGGACAGCTGACCAGCCTGGCCAAAGGGATGTTCCCTACCACAGAACGTCATTTCCTGTATGTAACTGGGGGAAGCAAGATGGCAGGTGGGATTGCTGCTCAGAAACAGACTTTTTTTGCAGGTGGTGAGCAATTGCAGTTGTGCATCACCTGCTGTTTGTTTGTTTATCTATTTCTACATTTGGTGGTTGTTGTTATCTTCCTTTGTTACCCTATTAAATGGTCTTTATCTCAACCCAGGACAGTTCTTCTGTTTCATTCTCCTCCCCATGCCCTTGGCTGGGGAGAAGTGAGCAAGCAGCTGAGTGGTCCTTAGTTGCCAGCTGGGGTTAAGCCACAACAATCTGATAGCAGTGTCACAGACAAGTGGAAGGCCTATTTCCCACACTGAATGGGCAGCATGTCTGTGTGGTGACTAGGAAATAGCTCCTTTGAGTGTACGCTAGTATTCCCTGTTCTCTCTGCAGAGGCTGCCAGCCAGTCTACAAGTAGTGCCAGCTGGGGACACTACGCTTTTGGCATTTTTTGCTTGTCTCTACAAACAAAAGTAACTGTACATTCATTTTTTAAAAATATTTCATCAAATTTGTGACAAGACATGCCACTGTAATGGAGTGGAGATGTCACCTTCATTTTTCAGCTACAAGCAGTTGCTGCCTTAGGTGAATGAGGCTTTCTTCTGTTTTGTCCTAGATGGTCTTAGGCTGGAAGGTCGCAATACAGGATGAAATAGGACCCTTGTTTTCTGTTAAGAAGAAATTTCCATGAATAGATAAGACTCATGCCCTCAAGGTCACTATTTTGGCAAAGAATGGAAATATGTGAGAAATTATGCTTATTTTAGAAGAAACATTGGGAAACATAACTTTATTATATTTCTTAAATACTGAAATTTTAAAAGCATAATATCTTAAAACTGGGCTTCAGGCATATCCTCAACAGGAAGAGAACTTAACCATAGGTTTGGAAGAAACAAAAAGCAGAGAGATTTGAAAAGAAGGCAAAGCTCAGAATAGCCCTGGCAGCACTCTGTGTGCAGATTTCACAGGGCGTAAGGCCTTCTGAACACACCTTTGGAAGGCAGCTGAAGCTCCTGTCACTTTCCAGCATTTGTCCTTTTGCTCAGAGATATCCAGAACAGTCAAGAATTTCCTTCAAGCCAGCCACTGAGCTAATTTGTCCTTTTTGTCTGGTGCTGAAAATGTTGTTATATCTAGTCTGCACTGCCCTGGTTTGGTGTTACATTTTTGACTTCTGAACTAGATTTTTCAGTCTGCAGTCTGATCACTTTAGCAGAGTTCATTTTGTGAAAACTGGCATTTTTATGTGTCTTTTGGGCAGCAGAATTTTTCACTTCCTAGATCCTGAAACTGCTTTCAAAGCTTCGCTCAGGTGTCCCTGGCAGTGAGAGCATAAGGATTAATTTATGAATTTTTGTTTCATATTAAATATCTTAATGCTCTTCTCTTTATAGGAAATGTTTCAAATATGCAAAAATATTTCTGACAGTCTATAGGAAAAAATACTTATATCCTTTTCCTAACCTTTGTGTACTTGTCAGTTTGCCACGTGGTCACGTAAGGACAGGGACTGGCCTATTGTGAATGTCTGGAAAGAGTCTAGCATATCATAGTGGTTGCTGAAAGCAAATCACTGTATAGCATTTATGGTGCTACTTTATTTTTTTACATAGCATGTTAGTGTCATATTCAAATTATTCAGTCATCATTAATCTAGATTAATTTATTATTGTCTTTTTGTCAGTTTTATATATAGTGCATTTTTAATATACACGTGTGCATATGTATGTGTGTGCACATACATGTGTGCTTTTATCTTTGTATCTGTATAAGTAATAACAATATATTTACCGTCTCTCCTTATGGTAGATCTCAAAGTGCATTACAAACCATAGATCCCCTCCTTTTCTGCTGAAATCGCTGTCTTACTAAAATATTTAATTGCTAAAACGTTTAACAATATTTATAGGAATAAGGCAGAGCAGACAGTCTTGAGAGCACAAGACTGTGCCTACAACATTGGCATAACACATAGCTTTTATACAGCACATGAATGCATATGCACTTCACATCTTACTGCAGTGCAAATCATTTGGCAGTTTTACGTCTGTGGAGTAGCTATGTCTCTGGAAGTTCTTGAAGATTCTTCTTTCCTTTGGGACAACATTATTTATGATCTCTAGTTCACATACATTTACTTGTAAGATTCTGCTTTTTGATTCCTTCAGAGATTGATTTTAGTGCTTCTGTCAGTTGGTGAGATCAATTCTATGCATACTGGGGAGGCAAAATATTGGAACTGTAATCTGTTGCTGGCCCTGAAAGGAGAATTTTGCCTCAGCTAAAGAACTTGTCAGTGCCAGTGAAAAAGAACAGTTTTCTCTGTTTAATTGGCTTTATCCAGGTGCATACAAAAGAGACCTTTTACAGGTTGCATCTTGCAGCCTTATTTATGAACAGGATAACTTTTATCCAAGTCAATTCACTTGTACAAGGGCAATGCATCCACAAAATAAGTGAAATTATTATTGTTAGAAATGCCCCTTTACTATGGCTACTAGCAAGAGAGAAAAAATAAGTCAGTTTCAAGTTGTCCTTGAGATAAAGCTTAATGTTACCCTGACCCTTTGTGTTATGTCTTCCCTGAGTGTAAATAAGCTTTACCAGATGATCTTGGCCAAAATGCAAGAGAAATTCTTTTACAGAACACATCAGGTGTAATAGCTTTGCTGAAGTGTTTTTTTTTTTCTAATTAGAAGCATTAAAAATATTCTATACATATAAAATAAAAAAGATAAGACACTAGACAGTTTACTTGTGTCTACCAAGGTACAGTCTTTCAAGGTACAAAGATTTACCTGTCTGTATCTGTGCAAATCAAGTAGACAAGACTGGAACAAGTTCTCATAACATTCATTTCTGGTAAGCCATGCACCACCCTCCCTAGACCATTTCTTGACAACAATAGATAGGCATTCAGCTTTCATTCTGCTTTCAAGTTTATCACATGCTTATTATTGGCCAGACTTGTCCCTGGGTGATTCAGCTCTCCCTAGGTGAGTATCTTCGTAAAAATCAATCTCCACCACAACACTTGGGCTGTGTAGTAAAAAACATGCACCAGGAAACGATTTATTTCCCTACTGCCTCCTTGAGAATTTGGCATTGTTGTGGATCCATCCAAGAAGCTGTGGCAATGGAAATGTTAACAGAAACCAGACAGCAGCGTTTAGAAAGCTATTATGAAATTTAGCTTCTGTTCACACAGCTCTCAAAAAGCAAAACTTCCAGTCACTTAAACTGCAGTCTGAAGGGGGTGAATGTTTACCAGATTCTTTGTTACCAGCCAAATAATCCATAGAAAGCATATTCCATCACATGTTTACATAGCAAATCACATCTGCATATAAAAGCTGCTTTCATCAGTTGAACTCCACTGAAGACACTCAGCTGAAAAGGCTTGAACTAAAGTATATTTAAGTCAGTGCAAATTTTCACATGGATTACAGCAGACTTTCTTTACATGGAAGTTCTAGCTTCACCTTTACCAGTAAAGTTAAAGAAGTCACTCCATAGGCTATAAGCAGATTGCAATCAGTGCCAGACTCAGCCTCAGGGCATGATTATCCATTATCATGCTGCAGTGAAACAATGGTGAATATTGCATATTTTCTGCTGATAAAGTCTTATGACTGCATTCACTGTAGAAGAAGATGCATATTTAGACTACTCCATAGAAATGAAGGGTCCTCTCAATATGTACGAACTGCCCTGTTTAGAAAGGATGGTTTGATTTGGCCTCAAAGGACATAAAAGTTATTAGCCAGGTCTGTGGCAATTTATTTCATAAAGATATCTATTTTTGGAGCTCTATTTTAGGAGGGAGAGAAATCTAAATGGGTAGGGTATGGCCTCCTCTGTATTTTTTTTTGAGTCTGGTTTGTGTTGACAATTTGAACAAGGAAATTACTTCAACTGATAGTGAAAAACAGTCTCTGTACAGTCTTGCGCTACATTCCTGTGACATGTATTTCTTGCCTTTTGGTGTAGTGATCTTGGAAGCTTTATTTTTCACTTTGAGACATAAGTATTTTACTACATGAAAATGATAAAAAACAAGTTCTGGTAGTGAGTACTTTATTGGTAGATGGGATTACCTAAAACTGACATTGTAAGTCAACAAATCATAGAATCATAGAATGCTTTGGGCTGGAATGGACCTGATAAACCATCCAGTTCCAACCCCCTGCCATGAGCAGGGACATCAGCCACTAGCCCAGTTTGCCCAAAGCCCCATCCAACCTGGCCTTGAACACTGCCAGGGATAAAGGGGCAGCCACAGCTTCTCTGGGCAGCCTGTGCCAGTGTATGTAATACTTATCCTTCTCTCTGATGACTGTATGGTAAACAGAGATTGCTTGGATACTAAAATCAGTTAATCTGTGGCAGTGCAGACTTCAGGGGAAGTCAACAGAAACTGCTGAGAGCTGCTGGCTGACCCAAGCAGTTAGTGGTGTTCCAGGGCTTCCATCTATTCACTGATACTGTTATTCAAACTTTCTGACTGTGTATCTCTGTAGGAAATTCTCACATTTATGCATGTGTGAAATAACATGTCAGGGCACTGCGTAAAAAAACCAGGTTCATATCCAAAGGACTGAATCTGGGAAGACTGAGTAGGGCAATGGAAAATGCTTCACTTTTCCTAAGAATTTCTGAGGTTTTAAAAGATTTTTTTTTCATCCTTCAAGGTTAGAAAAGTCCATTGGGAGAACTATTGAAAATAAAAAAAATCACATAATTTTGTAGCTGGCTCGAGTGAAAGAACGTGTTCCATTTAAACAGCATATCTTTTGAATAGATGAGTAATTCGAATTCAGACAAAGTATAACATAGCCACACAGTGTTTCTATCTATAAAAATGTTCTGAGTCCTTGTAGGTGTAAAAGACAAACATAGAACATGACTTCAGAAACAGTCTGCTAACAGGCTACTTGGGACTGAGCTCTGCTCGCAGCATGCTCTAGGGAACATGATGACACGCAGTGACCTTAGTCACAGAAAAACATAGAATACATTTTTTCAAAACAAGAAATAGTGGTAGCTCTGCTGTCAGGTTCTATAAATCTGGGAACAGAAGCTGTGAACCAACCTTCTGTCAAAACAATCTGCTAATAAGCCGCAAAGTGCATGGTTTTTGTTTTTCCATTTTAAATATTCACTTAACTTTTTAGCCTACCAAACTTGACACAGCACTTGGACTTTCTGTAGGCCTTTATTTTCTATACTATATCACTTTTCTTCAAAGCATGAAGACAATTATAAATCTAAGCTTCTATCCCACAGCTTAGATACAATTCAAGATAGAACTGAACCTAAAGCCTGGGCTTATGCTCCACTGAAATGGAAATCTTAAAGTAAAACCACATCCAATTTTGTAAGATGACTTTCTCTTTCCTTAAATTATGCTCGTTTTGAATATGTGCTTTTTATTCCATTATTTTTATTTTGAGTCAGAAAGGAGGTTGGGTGCTGGATTTAAAAAATTTTAGTCCACATTTGAGTTTTGTCACTGACTTAGCACAGGGTGGAATGTCAGTTCAGATACTTCAATCAAATTCCTCTAGTTAAGTTCAGGGAGTTGTCTTAAAAATCTCTAATTCATGTCTTTTGCTCCCAGAGATCAATTTAGATAGGAGATTGCTCCCTAAAATGTTGTTGGGGAAACAAAACACGTTGTATAACAGGATTAGGATCACTTTGAAAGTTTGAGCTGTTAGTTAGTGGTTACTTAAAAATAACCTTGTGGGCTTGTAATTGAAAATTCCAGTTTTATTTTTAACAGTAGGGGTTGCTGCAGGAAAAGAGAACACGGCACACGAAGCAAACTGAATTCACGGGAACAGCACATTAGTGAAGTGAAAGGGCAGCCAGAATGCTTTACTTAGAACTACTTTAAAAAGGACTGATTGCACTTTTCCTGACCTAAAATCTGAGATTATGCCCCTTTTCCAGTTAGTTCTGACTAATTGCTTGTTATAAACACTGAGAAAATTTTGCATTTTGATTTTTTTTGTCTGATTATAGAATTACCAGTAAGAATGAAACCCTCCTCTCACTATGATTTACATTGAGACTCTGTCTGCATGAAAACTGAATCACAGACATACGCACTTCTCCTGCTGAACTGGTTGGTATTTCGACCTGATGATGTAGGCAGATCAAAGGACAGGATTTATATTAAACATTTATGGTGCGCTGCTTACCCTTTTGTCTTGATGGTAGATACTGCTGTCAAAGCTCAGAAAGTGCCTTTAGGTACCCATTTGGCATGTTGGATGAGTAGCTGGATATGGCTGGACAATGCCAGCATTTTCCAGTACGCTGGTATAATTTTTTCATTCGTGTTGCAGTAATTCCAGACCCTGATCAGAGAGAACTCAGTGTGCATATACTGTATGCACAGCAAAAGGCGGTGTCTGTCCTGTAAGCCTCCCTGTTAATATTGAGGTGTTGAGATAAACACTGCAGTGCCAGAGAAGCAGCACAGCACAGAATAAGAAGAAGTAAGTCTGTTAAATTTGGGATCTGGGAGCAAGTGGCTGGAAAGTTTGCTAGACCGGTGGAAGCAGCTTGCCTGGAGAAAGTATGGACAGAAGGTACGGCCATGCTGGCGCTAAATGTCATCTGGGGTGAGAGCAGGCTCCACTCCAGCCAGTGTTAATGGTGGGATGACAGCCCCTCTTTTAATATGGGCTTTTTCTTTCAAATTTTTCCCAGTCCATCACTTAAATTATAGTTCAGAACTTCAAAGGAGAAAACCTGTTGCTTTCGGATGTTCGGCAGGTTTGGGTGAAGGGTATGTGGTATCTAACAGGTCTGTAGAGGAGTGCTGCATGAATGAACACAAGGTGACAATTTGCTAAAAGCCCAGGGGCTGGGCTTTCCTTGTACATTGTGCTTGGTTTATAGTGTCATTAGTATTCCGGCTGTATGCTAACAGGGAAGGACCGAGAGCTTCGGCATTTCTCACTTTGTCTGTGGAGGCATATAGAAATCAGGATCTTAGCTGTTCTTACTTAACAACATTGTAATACTATCAGCAATTAAAGCTCTTGGTTTGCTGAGCATAAGTAATTCACTGCAGTATGAAAGCTTTCTAGAAATGAACTGAGATGCCTTATAAGGACATAATTGTGAGCACCGGAGCCTCAGCCCACTCCCAGATCAGAGTACTAGATCCCTCTGCCTAGATCCCTCTGCCAAACTGGAGCAAGGAACTCAGTAAAGCCACAAATTCCAAGGATTTCATCAAGCTAATAAAAAGTTAGGAATATAGCAGAAAGATGGCTTCTTTGATATATCTAATTGGAGATTGAAGCAGTGATATCTGCTGAGGACTAGTCAGAGGTGATGAAGTGAAAATTGCAGCACAGAAGTCATTCGAAGGTCTCTTTTCATGGTATGCGAGATTTTACTATGCAGAGAAGTTACTGATGTGAGGTTATTTTGTAACTTGGGTTTGAGCTGTACTTAAAATGGTATAAAGATTATATATATGGTGTTCAGGGTCCGAAATGAGTGAATGAATCAATTCATGGTTGTACAGGAATACTTTCCAGTTATCCTTAACCCATGCTACGCAAATTTAGAGAAGTGAGAGTGTAGACATGGCTTAACTACTAATGCCTTTCTTCATGTTTTTGGTGCTATTAAGGTATGAAGTATTGTCATCAGACAAAATTCCGGTAAATATTTACTAGGAACAGATAAAGAAAATATAATAAATTGGGGAAAAAAAAAAAAAAAGGAGGGTTAAGTCCCAACCCGGGTAGCAAACAGTAATAGCACTGGCAGATAAGTAGCATTGCAATACTAATACATATTTTGGCCAAAGGGTTAGAGATGTGATGGAGGCTTGTGAATGGAAATGAATTCTTTCTTCAAGCTTTCATGGGTCTGTTCTTTCAGGGGTATCTTGACACCCACATGGCAGAGCAAATGAGATTTTTTTTCTCCTTTGTATCTTTATCCCACCTATCATGTGCTCCTCACAGCACCCACAGATCGCTGCTAGTTCCACGCGGGCACATCATCATCCTGCCTTGCACTCTACTGAAGAGAGGAGCACCTCAACTCAGTGCAGAGCAGAGCTGCCTCTTGCTTCTCATCCTTTTCACGCAGGCAGCAGTAGGAGACTTGATGAAGTAGAAGAATAATGTAGAAAGGGGTGGAAAACTAGCATCACAGATCAACCATTGGCATTAGCATGCCATAGTTTTGATTTGAATTTGCATATGTTTAGATATAACTCCTGGATTACCTGTAAATTTTACTCCACAACATCTGCAACCATAACAAGTATGCAGATAGAGTAAGAGGGAATCTTTATGTGAGTTAGGACAGATAAGATTTTATTTTCTGTTTACTGAGTCACACAGCTCTGATATTATTCTAAGTTTTGGTTATTTGTAAAAGAGTAGTATGGCATTAAGTTGGACAGTGCAAGGATACTGACTACCAGCCTACAGTGAAGTTTCTTGTTCCAGTATTTCTCCTGGTATATTTGTAATGCTGCACATGGAAACCAATGTTTTATCCTTATTAACAGCTCCTGTAGACATCAGCCTTTGCTTTTGGCTTAATTTTTTTCAACAGTGCAGCGAGACTGTGCCTCTATTGATAGGGTCAAACTTCAGGTCATTCTCAAGCTCAGCTAAATCATTCATATCACATCTGTCTTGGTTTAGAACTAGGGAATGTGGCTGGATGCTGTAGTGTGAGGTGCCTCCTGCCATCGTTGGCTCTCCTAAGCCAAGTTCTTCTAAAGAAGTTTAGAGCTTAGCCATGAGCCACCAGATTTGATCCCAGGCAATTTACCACAACAGTCATGGAGTCCCTTGCTTCTGACTCTTGGCTTCTGGACCTGGTACATTTTTAGATTGCTGTGTCTGAAAACAGACCGTGCCTGGAAGAAAATATAAGACAGAAACGTATCACAGAAAGATTTAGTTTTTACTCCAGCATCTGCTATGATCTTTTGAGTGAAGCCTGTAATTAGTTATCATGTAAATCATAGACAACTCTATACATAACACATTTTACTCATTATCTTGAAAGATGAAATTCCCTCTGTGGAGCAGGGAATTGGACTTGATAATCCTTATGGGTCCCTTCCAACTTGTGATATTCTATAACTCTATGATTCTAATTTTCTGGAGTCCAAAGGAGCTGTGTTTGAAAACAATTGTGAGGACCAGATTGTGAAGACCATTTGCTTGCCTTGGGTTTTTAGGCCTAATAAAATGGGATAAGCAATATATATATATATATATTAATATAGACATAAAAGTTGAAGGTGCTCTGCTCTTTGGCAGAGAATACCTTGCTTTTTCCAAGTCTCTCTATATTGTTAACTCACGAATTCTTTCAAATGCCTTCTTTCAAGCAGAAGTAGCACTTAAAAAGAAGATCCTGATAGATTAAAATATTACCTTTACAACAGTGCTTAGGGCCCATTATGAAGGTACTATATGAGAATATAAAGGGTTTAAACTTTTTTCTCACACTGATAATAGCAACTAATGAATTAGAAAGAACTGGGTTTTGTTAATTTACTTACTTGACCCTGTACCCAGTGAGACAATTTCACAAGTATTTAAAGTTCTTCCATACAAGGATTGAATTCTTTTGAAATGAAATGATATAAAAATATGAAAACAGTCTGCAATTGAATTTTTTTTTGTTTTGATATAGGTTTATTCAGCAAATTGGCTACCAGTTGAGGGCAATGGTTTCCATACTACGATTTGTGGTGTATTTAAAACAGATGGAAGCCTCTCAAAGCCTGCTTTGTCCAAAGCCAAGAACATTTTTTCGGAAAGAAGTATGAACTTGTTGCCACATAAACAAAATGAGTGATTTAACTTAGTGTCTACATATTTTGGATTGGCAAAAACTGCTGAAAAAGAAAGCCAGAGCAAGGATTCTATGAAAATAGAAAAAGAGAGAGCAAAAGAGATACACATACACATATGCGTGTCCCCCTCCACACACACATCCTGGAAGCTATTCAACCGTCAGTGTGTTGTTGGACTCTAAGCATGTAGTAGGGTGTTTTGGTCCATCTGGAAAAAGTCTGAAACTTTTTATTCCATGAATTTAGACATGAGTCTAACTATTGAAGGAAGCCTATTTGGATGCTTTCTATTGACTATCCCTAATAATAAAATTAAGCCTTACATTTTCTTCAAGTTTGTTTATGATCTAGTGAGATACTTGCCAAGAATTCCAATGTGTTCTAGTACTGTAAAATACAGAAAGGTACAGATACTAGATAGTGATCTGAAGAGCTGAATAGGTGTATATTTGCATGGAAGGGGCCAAAGATACTTAAAAAAAGAATGTCTTTATGGTAAGTTTATTATCTTGCTCTTTTTGTGTATTCCATAGAGGCCAATTTAATTTTGGACTGACTATGCACTGAGCTGTTTGATCCTGAACTTTACCCACGTGAGTTGGTTGCAGACTATCATTGGATATTTTAAAATTTGCAGTTTCTGGCAGTTTTGTCAGTGCTCATGAATGTGTATTCACCACAGGAGAAGACACAGAAAGTTGTGCATAAGCCTAACTCTGTCGTCGACATCCTTTGGCGTTCCTAGTTTTGCTGAGCTGTATAGGCGTAATTTTCCACTGTTGCTTCCTTACCTGGGGTAGAGTGGTTAGTTAAATGTCGGGGAAGACAGCAGGCCTGCTAGCAGCCTAGCTCTCTTCTCCCAAGATTTAGGCCCTGACAATGTTCTTCTGTTCCCATGAGAAAGGAGAAGTTACTCATGCAGAGAGGATTCTAATAATCACATTATCAAAACACAGCCTTGCTGACAGGGGTACAGGCTACCCTAAACCAAGAAGCAGTTATGGGAAGGTATTTGGGAGTAACGGACCATGTTAAGAACCAACCATAGTAAGATGGTCAAAACCAGCAGGTGTGCAGATGCTTTTAGGTATTAAAGGTAAACTAACAATATTTTGCTATAAGATAGGTTTATCAGAACTCGTTATAATTACTAACCAATCAATATGGTGTGAACAGTGGGTGTAACCAATTAGCAGTTTTTTAGCTTGCCACGTTTGCAGTAAAAAAAGGTATAGAATCTGTGTGATTTCACCTAATAAATGGCTTCACCTAAAATTCATATCGAATTGCGTGTTGCTCTCTGCTGGTCGCTATAAGTTAAAGTGTTGGACTGTTTGTGTACATGTCTTCTAAATTTGCTTAATTGTTTCTCCAGCATAATTGGTGACATTAAAAGGAAAATTATTATGAAAAAGATTGAGCATGGCATCAGAAACAAAATACCATATGTAACCAATACAAGATTCAAGAACAGACTGGACAGAAAAATGAACTCCAAATATCATTGATAAAAACATAATGCATTTCTCATTAAAGAATGCTAGGACAGTCCAGGAGTGCTGCTGTTTGTTTGAATTACACTTAATAAGTATCACAATATGAGAACTAGTTTGGGCACACAATGAAATTGTCAGTACCTTCATGAACAAGCAAAAAATTTTTTTTCAGATAATAAATAATTAAAATATGGAATTTATTAATACTTTGTAGGCAGAACTATTCTAGATACAGCTATTCATTTCTGATAGCTGATATTAAACACTCCAAAAATTCTAGTCAAGTCACTAAAGGCAACATCCTATTTAGGCATCTTAATCAAACATGGAATAGAATTTGTCTACAGTGAGAACATGGTAGAAGAATACTCAGAACTGATTTACTCATGGCGAAATTGATTCAATGGCCAAGACTACGTAAGACTACCTACTAGAGGGAAAGCTTAATGCTCAGTTTTCATAAAACAGAACCAATAAGGGCACCAGGAGTGGTAATTAAATTTGTATTGCTGATGAGACTTTAGAGGAACGTGGAGATGCTTGCCAACATAAGATCTGACAGGATCTGACTGACCTCTGTAAGAGTCATCTGTAAGAGACAGCAGCCACAGAGGCACTATGAAAGAGATCCAGGACTTCCTGCCACATTTAAGCTGGTGATAGACATGTGCCCAACAAGCATTTTGATTCTGTGTTGGGGCCAGATGCAGGTGCACATCCCATCATTCACAGCCATGGATTTCCTTCAGAATTAAATCTAGATGTGCAACAGAGAAGAGCTTTGTTTCAGTCTGGACAGGTACCTGATTTTGACAGCTGGGGAAGTTTTGAGATGAGTGCTATTACTCTGCATTTTAGATAGCCTACAAGAGGCAGAAATTGGAAGAAATAAAGCACATATCTAGGCAATGAAGTCTTGCAACTGAGAAGACCTCTGTCTAAGAAAAAAATAAATGGGGCAGGTATCTGGCACAACACCAATAATATATTTCATTTTTTTGGTCACAATTATCACGGCTTTGAGTAAGGACCATTTGTGAGTATTATACATAGCAAATTCTGCATTTATATGACTGAGATGCGTTTTCTGGCTGGATGAGGCTGTTGAGATGTAGTCATGATTGTCCCATAGGTCTTTCACTATTTCATGCTTTAGCAGTTCAGCAAATCACCATTAATACAGACGACAAACTCAGATTGTGGGGTACAGTTTGAATTGGTGGTTCTTTTTGTCTTCATACAGAATCCCAGGGCATGATAGATACGACCCCTTCTTTTCTCTGCTAGCATTTTATTAGCAAAATAGGATATTTTTTTCTTCTGTGTAGTTCTGTTAAAGTCAGTGAACTCAGAATTATGGACTTCTGTGACAATGAACTTTTTTGAAATGTGTCAGATTATTTGAAAACAATCTTTGAACATCATTGTGTGAAAAAGAGTCAATAAAACTCCTGGATTTATTTTTTTTTCAAAATAACATTCCACAAACATACATTTTTAGAAAACATTGTCTTTCTTAGTAATATATTTTCTTCTAAATTATATTATAATGAAACACATGTGAATAGATCAAGGACAATTTAAATGTGACTTTATGATTCGGAAAAATGTTGCCTTTCATGTCCAAAACAAACAGTTGAGGAAGCACTTCATGAGCATTAAACTCGTATTTAAAAACTACTGTGCAGGGCTTTTTATATTTTAATTATGTCTCGATTTCAATAAAATATATGCTGAGAAGGATAGTAATTTAATTTTATTGAAAACCATGACTTTATTAAAGGCATTAGGTCAAAACCGTAGTAAAATTTACAGCTCATTGAATGGATATGAAGGTAATAAATTTTTCAGAATACACCAAAGCTTCAAAGAGTTATGCCAGTACTTTCTGCAGAGAGGAGATGGGATGGAATGGGGACACATTGCAACTTTTTTCTTCATCCCTGTACTTCTGGCGTTCAAAATGATACTTTTAAAGTAGCTGCATATGGAGCTGACATATGAAGACTTGTGACTTCAGGTTCCATTCAGTTTACATTAGGCACTCTGCTTGTAGATTTCTGCCATATATAATTTTAAAAGTGTTTTACTAATACCATATTAAAAATCAAAACCAAAAACAGGAGCCTTTTAAGGATTCTGTTGCTTTGTGCTCCTTGTTGGATTTTTGTGGTTAGAGAACCACATTTTTGTTTCAAATCCAACAGCTCTGTTATGAGAAAAAAAGTAATGATGGGGGAAAATCTTGCTCAGTGGTGATTCCTAGTGTATATCAAATGAAAGAAATATTGCTTCTGGTGAAAAAATGGCTTCCCTGATTCCAGGCTTTACATGCAAAGTAAAATTGTGAATTTGCAAGCTGGAAGAAGCTTACGGTACTAACAGTAAGTATTTTAACACTGCATCATAGGAGCAGTACAGAGTTTCAAATAGTTTAACTCTGTGTAGGTGGTCCATGCTCATAAATTGTTTTAATTTTGATGTAGGTCTCAAAGATGTGTCAGACATCCCTGAATAGCAGTAAAGCCAGAGTCTAAGATTGCAGCCAACTTAGTGGAAGGAAGAGGCAGGCAGTGAAGCAGATCAGCTTATGAGCTACTGAGCCTTGGCACCTGGTGGTTTTCCTTGCATTGGTGCCAGTCCATCTTTAGGATTAAAAACATAGGCCTTTTGTAAGAGTAATGATTTTATAACTAACCACTTACTGGTCATTAAAAAAAGTGATACTGAACAAGAGCTGGCCCAGTGCTTCTCAGCAATGTAGAAAAACATGAATTTTGCTGTCCCAGAGGGTCCTACCACAGGCAAAGGCACAGGGAAGACCCCATTCCTCCTCTACAACCAGGAAGCTGGGTATAGGGAAGGACCTTGGAGGGTAGGGATTGCTGCTCCCACTGCCACGGGAAGGATGGTCTGGCAGCTGCTCTTTGGAGGGACCTCTCCACACCACAGAATGAGGTTATGCCAAACCCACACCAGTTCGGAAGCAGCCAGACTGGTTTTCCAGGCCTCAGGTGCGGGCAAAGGATGCAACCAAGCCAAAATTACTGCTAACACTCCTGAGTGTGCTCCCTTAGAAAACCTTTAACTTTGCCTGAGCCTACAGCAAACCTGTTTTGGCCTGATATGGTCAGTTATTATTTCTTTAATAGCTTCTCAGCCCTCCACTTGCTGATGACACAGTATTTCCTGTAAGAAGCTTACTTTCATATCAGATTCTCCTTGGACATACTTACCCGTTTTCAGAAACGACTACATTTCTGCGGGTCAAAAATGATCAAAGAGCAAATGATTCTCTGACATGTGACATATATTTTTAAACTTGCTCCTGCATATACAGGATTTCATCTGTATCAACAGTGGTCTGAATTTTTACCAACACCAAAAATCACCCAGTAAAAAAATAGAAACATATGCATGCCCAATGCATTGGGAACATTAATAATAACAACACACATTTTGTAAAGTTTACATTTGCCTGTGTATTTTGGTTGTATGTGTGCAAGGAGAATCTGTGGTTGATTCTGCAGTTGAGATCCAGGAATTTCTGCTGCTGCTTATTTTAAGTTTGAAACACTGTCTTTCTCTGTGGTCTGGATAAGTAGGTTTTTAATTTTTCTCCACCTTTTTCTAGTTTCACAATATGTCAATCACTCACAAGGCTGTGGCTAGAATCTGCCAATGTTATCATAGACTGCTTTGGGCTGGAAAGAACCTTAAAGATCATCTAGTTCCAAAGGATAATATCATTGTTAAATTTTAGTCACAGGGTGTACCAGTTGGAAATGAGGCTGTGTTTTGTGCTGGATGGCATTGTTCATGTTCATGGGTGATTATCTCTTTTCTTCTGTCCTGATACCATTTTTTTTGGAGATTATTCTCTGAATAGCAACACTTCTGAGACAGAAAGAGCCCACCAGCTCAGCTGAAATGATAATATTGTAACTGTTGTAAAGAGTGTTAGGCAGAGTGTTAGGCAAAGAAGAGTGTTAGGCAAAGAAGAGTGTTAGGCAAAGAAGAATCCTTGAAGGAGGATTTTTCACCAAGGTCTACGGTGTACAAAGTTTTTTTTGAACACTGGGACCTCCAGAACAGATGTATGCTGTATGGGGAAAGGCCATGGACAACCATTGGCTTGACAGAGAAGGCATCTCCAAGGCAAATGCTCAACATTCAGCTAGGATGAGAAAGTTGTCTGTGTTTTTCCTACACTATGTTCCTGTGCTGTGTGCCTGTGCCTAATGGTATTTAATTTACTGCAACTGCACTTTGCAGTCATTAGGGTTTGTGAGTCTAGTGTTTTGGATAACACACTGGTAAAGCCTATTCTGAGAAGGGTTGTAAAAAGTCCTGCTTACACCAGAGTGACTGAAAGAGTAACTGGCTATGTCAGAGAATGGAGTATTGTGCTTTGAACAGTCGTAACTCTCTGTCCTAAAACTAAGACAGTAAGATACAGAGTATCCTTCTTTCTTCATAAATTCCTTCATCGTGTGTGCTCACTTTGCAGATAACATTTTCAGAATTGCAAATTGCTTGGAGAGAGAAGTACTTGGTAGAACTTTTCTTTCAAATAGACATTGAAATATATGCTTTCAAGTGCTAACAAATATATCCTTTTCTGAAAGCATACGTACTGTACTTTATTGAACACAAATTTTAAAAGTAGAGATTGCAAAATCATATTTTCAACTAACTGAGATTTCTGTATGAATAAAGAGAACTCAGCTGAATCTTAAAAGATGTCAAGGNCTGTGGTCTGGATAAGTAGGTTTTTAATTTTTCTCCACCTTTTTCTAGTTTCACAATATGTCAATCACTCACAAGGCTGTGGCTAGAATCTGCCAATGTTATCATAGACTGCTTTGGGCTGGAAAGAACCTTAAAGATCATCTAGTTCCAAAGGATAATATCATTGTTAAATTTTAGTCACAGGGTGTACCAGTTGGAAATGAGGCTGTGTTTTGTGCTGGATGGCATTGTTCATGTTCATGGGTGATTATCTCTTTTCTTCTGTCCTGATACCATTTTTTTTGGAGATTATTCTCTGAATAGCAACACTTCTGAGACAGAAAGAGCCCACCAGCTCAGCTGAAATGATAATATTGTAACTGTTGTAAAGAGTGTTAGGCAGAGTGTTAGGCAAAGAAGAGTGTTAGGCAAAGAAGAGTGTTAGGCAAAGAAGAATCCTTGAAGGAGGATTTTTCACCAAGGTCTACGGTGTACAAAGTTTTTTTTGAACACTGGGACCTCCAGAACAGATGTATGCTGTATGGGGAAAGGCCATGGACAACCATTGGCTTGACAGAGAAGGCATCTCCAAGGCAAATGCTCAACATTCAGCTAGGATGAGAAAGTTGTCTGTGTTTTTCCTACACTATGTTCCTGTGCTGTGTGCCTGTGCCTAATGGTATTTAATTTACTGCAACTGCACTTTGCAGTCATTAGGGTTTGTGAGTCTAGTGTTTTGGATAACACACTGGTAAAGCCTATTCTGAGAAGGGTTGTAAAAAGTCCTGCTTACACCAGAGTGACTGAAAGAGTAACTGGCTATGTCAGAGAATGGAGTATTGTGCTTTGAACAGTCGTAACTCTCTGTCCTAAAACTAAGACAGTAAGATACAGAGTATCCTTCTTTCTTCATAAATTCCTTCATCGTGTGTGCTCACTTTGCAGATAACATTTTCAGAATTGCAAATTGCTTGGAGAGAGAAGTACTTGGTAGAACTTTTCTTTCAAATAGACATTGAAATATATGCTTTCAAGTGCTAACAAATATATCCTTTTCTGAAAGCATACGTACTGTACTTTATTGAACACAAATTTTAAAAGTAGAGATTGCAAAATCATATTTTCAACTAACTGAGATTTCTGTATGAATAAAGAGAACTCAGCTGAATCTTAAAAGATGTCAAGGATCCTCAACTCTAACAAGCGCTAACTGAAAAATACTCCTTTTTGCTTCTGGGGACTGTTGTGTCTGGTCTAAAGTGTTCACTGAAAAATGTCTGGTTTATTTTTAGACTTTTAGCATGAGAAAGCTAGATGACTTAATTTAACTGAAATATTTCAACTCAGCACAAAGTTTCAAAGTTTTGATTTTCTTTTCATCTCCTGTGTTGCCTCCAGTTATGAAAGCACAAAAGGAAGCAGCATCAGATAATCTATGCATGCTCTTTGAATCTTAGCAGTTGTGTTGGCAGTCATCAGACGGTATCTCTCAAGCACCAAATCACTTACCAAATATAAAGCTTTCAAGCAGGTAAACTGAATAGGTTTTATTAGGCAGAGAAGCATGCCACACAAACCTATTTTGATTTACAGATTTTCATGTCTAAAACACTTGTCTTCCAACATTTTTCAGGTAAGGTTGGTTGGTGATACTGTCTATTAGCCTTGGTGGTCCAGAATGTAAGTCTGTAAACACAAAATTAGAGTGTGCATTGTATCTGAAAGGGATCCTTTTTGTTTACAAGTTTCTAAACACTAGGGCTAAGAAGAGAACCCCAGGACAAAAGGAGTCATACTATGTTCAAGGAGAGATGGATATCATTTGGAAGTAATTTGCTTGCTGAAGAGATAGGAGGGAGAAAACATCTGTTGACTGTTGGGATGCTTGCCAAGCAAAACAGGAGTTGCGGTTGATAGTTAGGACATGCTAACAAATCCAAGGAAAGTAATAATTGTGTATAGAAGCATACAAGACACATACTACGCATAGTTTTCAAAGGATGACCTTCAAACTAACACAGCTGGAATTTTTCAATGACCCAAATTGTACCTGGAGGCTGGTTATCTGCCTTCACTTTGTGTGAAGAAAGAAAATGGAGGCTAAATGGAATTTTAAAAAATATTTTATATATACACAGAAGAAAAGTTACTGCTGTTCCTTAGCTTTCCAGACAATTTGTACTGGAACTTGGAGAGAAAAATCTGTGAGGTGGAAAAAAATATACTTCCATTTTACATATTAAAATAAGTCTTTATGACAATCTGTGATCAAGATTGAATTCTCTCCTAACCTGTCAGTTTTCTCTTCCTGAACTTTGAGAGTAAACATCCCAAAGAATATTAATAGACAAATCTTATTTTGGGATTCTCCTGTGCCTTCCCTATCATAAGGGACACTTTAACTCTGGTCCCCTCATGTGGATCTTGATTGTTATATTCTGCGTATTCTCAATTGTTAATTCATTTGGTCCTGTTGGAAATTGCTGTGATAGACTCCAGTTTAGGATCTGCTTTTATTTGCCCTGTTCATTTGCAGAAAATTAATTAACCTGTGGAGCAAGACAAAAAAAAGTATACAGCAAGATTTTCTGTAGCTGATGATATTGTTATGAAGCAGTTGTGCTTAGAGATTTTGTCTATCTATTTATTTATTTATTTTCTGCCCAGGTACATTTTTGTAGGCAAATTAAAGTTGAAAAATGAAAGAAATGCTTTAAATCTCCCTGAGGGTATCTTAATAATTGCCAGAAGTGTGACAAGTCCCTTTGTCTTTCAGGAAATTACTTGTGACCAGGGCTAGTTTTACTATTTGGATACATCTTTTGGTCAAAGAAGGCTAGGTGACCTATTCCTTCACCCTCTTCTTCCACTGTCTTATGGGCAATTACTACAGAAGATCACAATGTGGCTACAACTACTGTTAGCTGCTTAGTTAAAAAGAGCTAATTTAAAACAAACACAGTGCTTCATGACCAAAAGGTTAAAGAAAAAAGGAATGTTGGTGAGGGATTGTGAAACAATTCTTTTGGTTCATTTATGGTGGGGTTTTTTTATTTCTTCACAGAATATGAGAGTACTCTAAGGATTTTTTGTCTCCTAAAAGAAAAAAGTCCCCAGGGTGCTATATATTGAAGTGGGGAAATATAATCAGCATGGAATGTAAGTACTAAAATGAATTAAACAAACTGGATGGAACCTCCAGTTCTGGGCAATATAACAGTGGAACCTCAGAGCTAGGAAATGGGCAGCTGGCACCTCTCCCTGACCATATCTGTCTGGCCATCTCATCAGCAGAAAACTCTTCTTGCTTTATTTCAACACTCCACCTGTGGTCCCAGATGATATCAGGAAATGCAGAAGCACAAGAAAAATGAAAGCAGTGGAGTCTGTTAATAGACCAAAGTGTCTGTTTAAGGATTTATGATAGACTGAAAGGCAGAATGAATCTCTCATAACTTTCTATGAGATCTTAAAATTAAGATAGTGAACAAAAGGAAATGAAATATAATTTCCCCAAGCTTTATTACTGGTAAGATTTATTACAAATCAGCAAGAGCTGAGAAATATGCATTTACTCCTTTGATGGTATTCCTTAATTCCTGTATCTTCTGGAGCTCTCCAGTGTTGGCAATGCTAAAGTCTGTGTAAAAAAATAAACTTCCCAACTAACTGGAAAGAATTTTGATGAGTTGATGAAAGTCTTCCTACTTTCACTCCAGAGGTCTTCTGAAAGTCTTCACTTCTTTACATAGATGGTATAAATATGCTTTTAATAGGCCCATTGCTGTTTAATCTCTTTTGAAGATTGTGGACAAATGGAAATTTTAGGGAAAAACCCCCCACATTTTACAACATCCCAGAGACTGAGAATATTTTAGTTTACTCTTCCATCCTGGTAAGGGGACTTGCAGATCTCCTGCCTATCAGGGTCCATGGAGGACCTAGTTATGTCCTCAGCTTTACTCGAGGAGATTGCTAAAAACAGGTGCTTATGAGAGAATACTACACACGGAAACACACGGACAGGCTGGGAACTGACTCGAAAAGTCTTTATGTGTGAGATCAAAGGACAAGATGGGGATTGAGGCCAGCAAGCATTACAGGGATGAAGGTGGATCTAATTTTCCCTGTTTCTGCAGAAGAGAAGTGATCGTCCTGAAGACAAGGAGCCAAGAACAAATGAATCCCAGGTTGGACAAAGACCCAAGACTGATTCTGTGATCCTCTGGATTTCAAGGAATGACTGAACTCTTTGTTCCCTCTGAGAAAGGTGGGAACTTGACTATCCCAGTCCTTTGAGTGGCCTCTCATTTCCACTCGGTATCAATTAGAAAGAATTTTTTGAGAAAAAAACCTCATCACTTAATTTTTATGTCTCTTCAAACATATATGATTTTATAAAACTACTGTGTTTTACTGTTACTATTTTCATTTCTTCAGGGTGAAACTTACCAAATGGTTTGCTTGCAAAGCGTGTCATTAAACATAGCAGCATAAATAGCTATGGATAAGAGACTTCTGTGGTGTTTTGGGTTTGCAGATCCTCTAAAACTTCTTCTGCATTTCATAATCCTTTAAACTGCTGAAATGTGCCAATTCTTTTCCCCCTTAATTCAATTTTCTTGCTCAGCCAGTACTGGGTGGAATCATGTGTTATTTAAATAATGACTCCTGTCTGAAAGTAATTTCTGCCCTGTTTGTGGAAGAACTGTGCACACAAAAACAAAACCTGTGGCAGCTTAGGATTTCTATTTGAAATCCTGAATGGAATAAAGTCAATGGAAATAAAGCCTCAAAATATTGTTTATTGTAACTCCTTGTTCTGTTCTAAACATAGAACTCTGAATTATTAAGGGGTGCAAGTTCTGGCACAAATAGCTTTCTCCTTCACTTTGGTAATTGCCTGTGTTAGCCAGACATGGTGACAAGGAACTTTGCTCCTTACAGCGGTATTTATAAATCTGCAAGTTGCATCTGGGTTGATACCAGTCAAATAATTTCAGGACTGGTTAAAATAAGTTGTTCCTTTTTATATCAACATAGATCTATAATAAGAATATAAAAAATTCAATGCAATTTGTGTTGTTTCTTGTGAAAGAGATTTGGAGCATTAGAAACGTGGAAGATTAACCCTACGGTTGCCTTAGTTTCAGCAGTACATTGGAAAAGCCTCAATATTCATTTGATGAGAACACAATATGCCAAATAGCGTGCAATGCCTGGCTCCAACATGTTTTATTTAAATATTTGCAGTAAATGTTTTCTTCATAATAGATTTTACATTATATGCATGTATAAAGTGTATATCGATATCGATGCTGGGAAAAGTCATGTTTATATAGACTTCTGTAATTTTCCCTGGACCATTTTTTAATTTCTTCCTGTCCAGGTTTAGAACTATCTCTGAAGTATTATCAAAGTAACAAAGGAAATGGTCGAAACTCCCCTAAAGCAAGGTAAATATTGTTTTTAAACATTGGATTAGAGTAAATCTAATCCAGTCTGCACAGTTAGGGATTCAGCACTCTCCACATCACTACCTCAATTCCCAGAAAGAATGATTGTAAGCAGAAACATAATATTCTGCCAGGAAATCACTAGTTCCGAGTTATTAGATACCAGCCTTGACTGAGACTGAGGCAAGGAGACGGCACAGGAAGCATTCAGAGTTCTTCATAAGCATGGCTCAACATTTTTAAATAGTCCACTTCCCGAGGTAATGAAGATGATGGACTGCAGCAACTAAACTGCAGGTGCAGAGAGAAACCCTCCTGTAAACTGCGATTACTTCTTCTTTTCCTGTTGAAAGGATAAGCTCAGTGTGAGCACAAGTATTTCATTCTGTTCTCTAATGCTCAGACTTTAAGCATTTGTACCTTTTGCCGTCTGAAGTAACCGTAACTATTTTTGCAGGAATCCTTGTGTGTGGGATGCAAAATGTATGTTCCCTTTGTGTGGAGCCCACAAAATTTCAGTCTTCACTAAACAGCTTCAGCCTCAATCAGAATCTTGGAACAAAAAGCCTGAAGTTGCTGAGGTTGCTTTCTGATGCCATACTCTCCTGTGCTAAGGAGCTTTTCAGTAACCAGTAAGAGGATCTCATTGTTTACACATGAGAAATAGATAATTCAAACCTGAAAACAAATGGTCTGCAGTGATTGGTTATGAAAATTGGTTTCATTTTTCAATCAGGGGAACACTGGCAATTTATTTTCTTTTCCTTTTAATTAAGGAACATGGTTTGGAAAAAAAAATCTGTTTCGTGAAGCCCAAGAAAAACATTCTGTTGCCCTTTTGTTACATGGGACCTGTATTTCAGGTGTTTCATGTTCCTCTTACCTTCTCTCAGTTGTGTTTCCCAGGCAGAAGACATCCACCCCTTTTGTTTTTTCCACCATAAATCCTTATTGGTTATTCTTGGGACAATTACACTAGTTACATCTAACTGTTCTAGTTAATGGATCAAATTCTGTACTAGTCAGATGTAACAAGAATACCACTGAAAGGCTGTTTACATGGATTATAATAAATCTATTTCAGCACAGTTAGAAGTGGACAACTGTTGTTGAGAATAAAATCCTGTAAACATGTTTCCTACCACAGCACACATTGCTGGTTGTAGCCAGTGAAAAGGATTGCATCAGATATGGAGAAATAATTATGTTCCTTTCTATGCTATAACTATATAGGAAAGAAAAACAAACTCCCCCCTCCATCCCCATAACAATCAAGTAATTGATGCAGCCATGCTCTGGCATTTAGGGAACTCCGACTAATGCTATCAGGGATCGAGCAGGGTCCACGTAATGTTCACTCTTTCCTCTGAAACTGCTCTAATGATCAGTAAATTTACACAAACCAGAAGGATATTAAATAGTATTTATTTTGGTGAGTGTCCTGAGTTTCAGGCTTGTCAAGAGATTTACTATCTTTAATGGCAACCTCCAGGTAAGTCTGTTTAGCAAATATGATTAGTATCTTAAAAAGGGTCATGGAAAGGTTGCAACTAGCTTTGCAATTCAGTCCTTCTTTGTACAGTAAATTTGTGAAGTCATTTTTAAAACCCCAAGTAAACCAGAAATACCCATTTCCATAATTTTCTTTTCTCCTCAGTGTTTAGTTCATGGGGTCCAATCACATTTCAGGTCACAGTAACATCAAGGTGGAAATGATAAAATAGTCATAAAGATATAGCAGAACTAGAATGTCTTTCTGACATCCACTCTACATTTTTTCACTGGAATCTTTATCAGAAATTGTAGATTTAGCAAATATTTTGCAGAAATGCTAATTTCTCTGAATGTTCATTTCAAAAAACACTGGGAAAAAAAGCCTAGCTGTAATTGTCATGTTGATTTACTGAGTTTTTAGTAAGAAGAACAGCTGGATAAACATTTTTTTCTGAAGTTAATAATCTGCTATTAGAGGTATGAGATGCACCTCCAACGTAATCTTCATGAAATAATCATGTTTTTTTCCCCAGCAATAAAATTCATGCTAAAATATTTGGGCTTGCCAGTCAAAGCAACAGAAAATAAAATAAGGAGCCTACAGAAAAACACAAGACTATTCCGTTTTTCTTGGATCCCGTGAAAGGATATTACTTTTAAAATTGCAGCTCTGCTACCTCATCTGTCAGGTTAATTTCACCAATGTTTTCCATTTCCTTCTGTTGAAAACCATTAAAATGCTGATATTTAATATGAAGCCTCATCTCGGCGCACTGTTTATTTAAGACAATTGATGCGAATGAAAGAATTTGGGTCTCTTTTTCAAAGGCTCCAGTATTTTCACCATCCAGATATAGCCTGCCTAAAGTGACCCGTTAGTCTATTTTGGTTAACGTCATAAATCCTTTCAAAAATTTGCTTGAAGACTTGTTCATGAGACTGGATTAAACGCTGTGGGCTGACACTGCCTGTTTATTCTCATTCCACGCTCATTTAGTGTAGGATGCTGCCTGCCCACTATCTCTGCCTTGCGGAAGCGGACAGAGACTTTATTTCCCATCGCCATTCTGCTTCCCTGGTCCCTGTATCAAGACTAAGGCAACAACTACAAAAAACCTATGCAAAGTGGAATGCTGTCAGTTGCCCTGGATGTTTTGCTGCACCTATGGCAGCGAAAAACAGCGTTTCCTTGACAAGCCCCTGGAGCGCTGAGCTGGGTTACTAGCCCTGATGGGGTTCCATCTGGTAAATATGAAACGTCATAGCTCCTGCGCTGTTACGGCAGATCTCCCGTCTGGAGAAAGCAGATCTAGACCATGTGATTGCTTCAGTAATTTTTACTACTTGAGGTTTTTATTTGTTTTGGGGGCCTTTTTGGTGGGATTTTTTGTGGGGGTTTTCTGTGGCTGATGCGCTCACCTGCAAGTTAAGAGAGCAGACACCAAACCTTGCCTTTGTCTCTGGGCTGGAGTGGCGTCAGCCCGACCGCTCCGACTCCTTTTGCAGACCCCATTGCTGAGGCGGGAGGAAAGTTTCTCTGCCCCATTTCCCCTCGGTGCCTGCGCAATCGGCACAGCTCTGAGGCACCGATGAGGTGTCGGGGCGGAGGCGCTCGCCTCCCACTTCCAACCGATTTACGCGTGATATAGAGGGGAAATTGTGTGCTCTTGTCTTTTACCCCACCGGTGACTCCGGGCTGCCTTTCTCTACCGATTCCCGCCTGCCCGGTGGCCCCAAACAGCCGCCGGCCCCAAACAGCCGCCAGCCCCCGACTCGCCCATGCCGTGCATCTCTCCCCGCCTCCCCCCGCCCCACATCCTCCCGCGCAGTCGGACTCCCACGCGCGTGGGCACGGAGCGGGCGCCGTCAGAGTGGGACAGCAGGGGGCGCCCGCGCACCGCTGGGCACGCGTGGAGGCCGAGCGCCGCTTCCCCCCTCCGCCTTGCCGCGCTCCGCGTGCTGCGGGAGCCGCCACCTCCGAGAGACTCCGCGGGCGGCGGGTACCGGCCGCACCGAGGCCCGAGTCTGCCCACAGCCCCCCTGACCGCGGCAGCCACAGGAGGCAGTCGCCAGCGTCGACGAGATGAAGATGAGCTGGGTAGCGCACTTGCTGTAAGCGCCGTGCCTTTCGCTTTGCCGTCACCTGAAGGCAAAGCGGCTGGGGCAGGGGCCCGCGCTCCCCCTGCCAGCAAAGCCCCGCGTTCCCCGGTCGCAGCCCTCGCCGCCGCCCCGCTCAGCTCAGCCAGGGATGCTGCTCGTGCGTCCCTGGGCGGCCCGGGACCCGGCTGAAACTTACCGGGCCTTGTCTCCCGAGACAAGAGTTTTAAAATCCTTCAAGTTTAGATTTCAGAAGCTAGGAGAAAGGCCGCAGAGCTCTGCCTCTGCACAGGCAGACCCCAGCGCCGTGTTGGCTCTGTGTGGATACATGTAATCATTTTAAGTGTCAATCTAGACGGTTAAAAATGGTATTCATTCAAGCCTCTGTGGGAACACCGTTCCTGTTGTTGTGGAGTGGTTTTCCTATGCATTTTCTAGTGCTGCAGAGTTTTAAATATAATTTTATGTAGAAGTGCTGCTAGATTTTAATGTGGAGCGAGTCACAATACGGCATTTCCAGTACCTTGGATCTGAAGGGGAAGAATCTCAAGAGCAATAGCAAATCCTCTGTCAAATGC
This sequence comes from Zapornia atra, assembly GCA_013400835.1. NCBI lineage: Eukaryota > Metazoa > Chordata > Aves > Gruiformes > Rallidae > Zapornia > Zapornia atra. The sequence continues at coordinate 37,800 of VZTU01009203.1, forward strand.
AGAAGCTTGACTTTCCAATACTTTTATTTTTAAATGCCATTTTCTTTAGCAATATGCCAGATAATTGATGCACAGACATGGGAGGCTTTGGAGAAAAAAAAAAATCCCTTTTTTTTTAATCCTTAAAAAACTGTTTGCTTCTGGGCAAGAGCGAGTTCTGACTGGGAATACCATCTTCTGTCTTGGAAATACAGATACGAAAGGTTTGTTATTGAGACATTAGAGAGAGAGAGAGGGAGATGTGGTCTGAAACAAGTTTCAGGGCTCTAATTCCACATCCTCCGCAATATTTACAAGGCAATTCGCTTAGATGTAATCTGGCTTTACTCAGTGGAGTTCATCCTGATCTATATGCTGCAGTAGAAATCAGAAACAGATACTCCACATCTGTTTCTGGTTTTCCACATGGGAAAAATAGCTTGGAACTGAAACCTAGCATCTAAACTTCAGTCCATGCATTCTAATATCGTAACAGAGGCGTATGTCCAGTGGGACTGACTTCGCTGTGGCGGTGATGCAGGTTAATTAATGAACATCCTTTCCAGATGCTTTTTGAAATGCATAGGGACAGAAAGTAGAGAGCTATCAGTTCCAAATGCACCTCCAACTAGCGGTGCTCTTCGGACTCAGCTCAGCAGCCAGTTGTAAAAGCCACGTGCTTTCTGTGGTTCTGTCTCAGTAAAACAGCAGCACTGGCATCGAGACATACCATAGCAGGGCTTGTGGCCTTCCCAATGACTAGGCTGTATCATGACTATAGTTCTAGATGTTAATGTATAGAATAAATACATTCTACAGGTCCTGAAGTAAAGTCCTATAAACATTGTGCATTGAGGGAGGGTGGTGACATCATAATTAACCAGATGAGCAAAGCTCCAGAGCTTCCTGCTGTCACCAGAATCTTCTGTAATTACAGGTTTGCCCATGATACCTTCCTGTTTCACTTTTTCCCCTTTATAATTCAGAGATCCCGTTAGTGTTTTTAGTAGAAAAGAGGTCACCGGTAGAGGAGCATAATCTGACAGCTAAAACTCTTAACTATCAACACAGGTATTTTACAGAGCCTAAACTGTTATCAGCATCAAATGCATTTGACTGAATGTGACAATTCTGTCAACAGGGGATTAATGCTCAGCAGAGTTTTTTTGCCAAACCCACCTCTCCTTCCTACACAGAAGTCAAAGGTGGGTAGGGAAGGCAATTCAGGGTGTTTTAGTTGTCTCAGGAGTTGAATGGTTCTCTTTGCAAATCAATGCCTGTGTTTGGAAGGGATTTCAGGGCGTGGTACACTCTCTGCCTTCCACAGAGTAAGACCTAGGTACCTTTGCTGCATAAAATGGGAAATGGGAATGGGACATAGCCGTGATGGTGGATGTGCTGAGGTGGAAGAGTTAGGAAAGGCCTCTCGGAGCACTTCTCTTGCTGGCTCCCTGCATCTGGACTTTAAGAAGCATGTCTAAACATCTGCACTTGTAATGACTTCTAGCTGTTTTGTGCTGCCTTATAAATGAGTCCTTTGATCTGTGCTTCCAACTGAAGTTACTCATTTTAGAGAGAACTTTGTAGAATTTTTTTTCCCCAATTTTTATCATGTCAAACTACTAGATACACGCTGAACTTTCTGCAGTGGTATTAGTGAGTCATTACAAGGTTTTTAAAAGCTCTCAGCAACACTATCTGTGAGCAATCATAACAACACATCTTCTTAGGAAACTTGTGTTTAGAGCATTTAAATCCCCCAAAAAGGTGAAAAATTGTGGTTTGTAATCCAGTAGTTTTTGAACTGGACTTGCCTGGAGCATCTCTAAAAGTAAGTATGTACTTTTGGAAATACTACTGATTTCAGTGCTGTATTCCTCATTTAAATCCAAGGTACATCTACATAATTATTGATCTTACTAACAGAGACATTAGCATTTTAAGCAGACACACACTTAGAATTGTTTTACCTCAATAAATGTAAGCATCTTTGTTTTCCTTCTCCATCTGTATCTACATCAGGGACACAAAAAGAAATATTTTGAATGGTAAATACATCTAAAAGTAAGAACAAAAATCCCAAGATTTTAGCAAGCGGGTTTTTTGTATTAGCCCTGCTTTATTTGCTCACACACAGGCACACAAAACTACCTATCAATCTAACTAATTATCACCACACATCCTTTGTCATCTGTATTGTGATTCATGTGAAAAGGGGAATGGAAAAGAAAATCATCCCACTGAACAAAGCTTCGAGTGGCCCTGTCAAAACAGATGGAGGCTTCCCATTGTGTAATGGGTGGTGAGAGTGCTTGGAACTTCCCTGCCAAGGAACAGCTCAGCTATCACTGTCACAAGGCTCAGAGGACCTCTGGAGCCCTACAGGGCTTCATCCAGGAGGCAGTTGCTTGGCCAGCCTGGATTCTCAGCAGCCAGGAATGGAGAAGTGGCATGGTCTGGTCATCATTACAGCAAACAATAACGAAATGCAGAGTGCATTGGAAACAATTTTGCAGGGTTTCAAACTTTCAGTTTCTTTGTATTAACACTCAAACCTACCCTTCAGGTCCTTGTTACCATGTCTAAAACAACATAAGATGAAGATTTGCCTTCAAAGAGAGTTTATACCAACAGGCAGAGGTAGGCATCCTAGTCCCATAAGGAGAGAAGTTGGACTGATTGAAACAAGCCCCAAATTCCAACAATTCACGACAAACAAACGGGTCTAGACCAAATTATTTTTTATGGGTGCATTCAACCTATCCCTCTGAAGATGGGTGTGACTGTATTATTGGTGCTTCCAGTGAGAAGGAGGGGTTGAGTATGTAGCAATTACAAGAAGCATGGTGATGGCTTCGTTCTGTAAGGCCCTACCTGTGGCACGGTGCACAGGCATGACTGAGACACTGATGGAGCTGTGCCAGCAATGGTTTCCGTGCAGTCGTGCTGAGCTCTCATGGGTGGCAAGAAATGCAGGACTAACATCTGCAAGTCCTGTAGAGATGCTGCACTATGAGAATCTGGTTACAATTTAGTGAAGGTCAGAAAAGGCTGTTAATCATGCTTGTTTAATTACAATTAAGTAGTAACTCTTTTCTTTGAGGGTACCTGCCATCATTCCGCGTAACAATTTAACAGGGCTAATAAAACAATGTAGGAACCAGTTTTGAATATTAGCTTTATCTTGCATGAGATAGTGTAGCATATCCACAAGCTGTTTCACAAAATTACAGCCTCATGTTTTAAATTACAATACCCCTGGCTGTAATGTATATGTGCCACTTAACATATAGGCTAGGCTATCTCTGTACGTGTCTGTGTAGCAATGAGAAGAACCATGCAATACACTGAGCTAAATTCTGAATGGAGGGGTCATCTGGTGATTTGCCCCTACCTTGCCATTTGCTGTAGGGGCTGTAAAGTGTGCTGTAAAGATTGATTTGATGATCAGCTCTCTGATTCCATTATCCCAGCCAACTTAGTCTTTGTTATAGGAAAACACATATTCCGTGTGTCTTGTTCAAACGGCAAGCACTGTGCCAAAACCAGGGTCGTCCTGAGGAACTCCCTTCTCTTCCCAGGCTTTAGTGGTTTCTGTTAAATAAAATCTCGATTCACAGCTGTCTCACTGAGGTTTTAGAAATCTTAAAATAATTTTTTGCCATTTTTGCATTTGATGACCTGATGCTCTACTATTATACAGCTTGCCATGGTTTTTGCTACTTAAGTAATCTCTAAACTATGACAGCACCATGGCTTTCTAAAGTACAGTACTGTAATTACAGTACTGCAATTACATTCATCCATGACCTATGACAAACTTTCAGTGAACAAATAGTAAACACTAAATCACTTTATGATGTATGTGTAACTGCGCATTTCTCTGTTCTTCTGCAAAATACCGTTCTGTTGTTACTGGTATTTTCTACAGTGCAGAGAAAGTGAACTTGTCCTTCAGCCAATCCCTTCACTGTAATTTGAGGCAGAAGTCCCAATCTAAAAACAAAACTAGTGTTGCAAAAAGTTGTCTTACCATGAGGTTTCATTCCCACGTAGTTGATTGCATGTGAAAAAAACCAGTAGAATAAACATGCAAGACATGATGTTTGCTTTTGGTTCCTTAATACCTATTGCTGATTTACCCCAAACCTAGTTTTGTGGTTTTGGCATGATAAAAGTTGTACTGAATTGGCACAAGATGCATTGAGAAATGAGCTCGACTCTTGTGGCAGTAGCCTTGTTTCCTCATAGGGTCATGGAAAGAGGAGGGCTGGGTGTGACCAAAAGAGATGAGGGTTTCAAGGAAATCTTCAAGGTGCAAATTAATCTCTGATGTAACTCCTGTTTATTTTAGTCCTGTTATGTAAATAGGAAGAACTGAGTTGCTCCTGAATGGCACTCTCAACACACAGAATCAGCTACCACAGAGCTCCTTCCTCTGGCTGATATTTTGCAGTCTTTTACTATCAGGCTGCAGGTTTAGTGAAAACTGGATGCTTTCTGCTCTTAAAAGTAATGACAGCTGAAGTGGAGGTGTTACTGTTGTAAAGAAGTCACAATGGACAGCAGCATAATACTCCTAAACGAGTGGAGGCTGTGTCTTCCTCTGTGTTACCTCTTACTTTATAAATAAGAATCAAGCCTTACATTTGTTTGTTTGTTTTTAACAAGTTTTAACCTACAAAAATGAGTATAAGGCGATTCAATTAATGGTATTGATTTAAAGTATTGCAGAATGAGATTTTTTTCATTCATCATTACAAGTGTCCCTGGCAATTATCATGACTAGCCTTTTTTTTCATTTTAGAGGTTAAGAAAGTGAAAGTTTAGGCGATTTCACAGAAGGTGAGCACAAGCTCTGACTTCTATGATTAATCTGTAAAACGCATACCTATAGACAAATCTTTACACGTAAACCAGACGACTTTACACATTGTGTTTCATATTCTCTGCTGTAGGAGAACAAAAATAGATTTTTATGATAAACAGATACATGAAATTTACAGATGAAATTTTTGAAATGATTCACCAAGTTTGCCTGGAGATGAAGTGGACAGCTGTCTTAATTCAGTGGTGGTTATGATACTTAAAATGCTGGGGGCTTCCAAGCTTCTTGTTCACCAGATCACAATGTTCTGTCTGTTGAGGAGGTTTGCAGAGAACCCTCTCATATTTCTGGTTGGAAGGAAGACATCTAGTCCCATTTGGAGGCAGCAGCCTTAAATTATCTAAATTTACTTTGTGTAAAATAATAATTAAATCAGGGACTCGGCTGTTTCCTTGCTGGTTAGTAAGTACTTTTTTTCTCCTCCAATTAAATGAATATGTAAATACTTTTTTCAGTGAGAACAGTTTCAACAGAAGAACAAATAAATCCAATGGGATAAAAAACCCTCTTATCCTGCATTTATTAAAGTCAGGCTCCTGGGGACTAGGAAAATGGCAGAGGGTATGTGTTTTCTTAATTCTCAATGAGTGTTTCAGTTGCACAGCGGGTAAAAGAATTCTTGCCTGTTTCTTATTGCATACGTATGTTGTCTTGCTTTATTTCACTAGTATTTGGAAGCACAGCATTATGGAAGGCTTGAATCAGTTTAGTTTTCTTTGTACTCAATATTTTTTTACCTTAATTTGTTGCTTTTTTAAAGTTTCATTTCCGATCAAAGTTTTGATTTTTCTGTTCAGCTCGGTAGCTAAATTGACAATTTAGTTATTTACAGTTTTCACAGTTACTCTAATCTTGTTTCTTTCTCAGAGGTGTTGCTGTGTTTCAAGCCTGTGTTTCTAATATGCTTTGTAGGGGTTCGGTGAGTGAGCTTAGAGCTGCGCCCCTTGTTTTGATTTTCTTTAATCTTGAAATTTACTTGTATTATTATAGAACTAGTAAGACTACCATTTGATATTAATTACCCTTCATGTTAAAAAACACAGCGTTCTATTTGTGCTGCTGGATGTATCATAACTCATTTTCTCCAAGTGTAGGTACATATCAATTCCATCTTACAGAGCATTTATAATCTTATTAGTAAGAGTAAGGCCAATTCTTAACACCAGAAACCTCCCGGCAACTTACAGGGGCTTGACTTGTTTCCTGCCCAAAGAGGTAGCATTTTCCTTCTGTGAGGGCCCTTTTGCCCTTTTTGAATTAGGCTTTGGCTTTGCACATTAGACAGTAATCTCAGTTAGGAATTCTGGCAACTGTTTTCTGAAAATCCAAGTTCACAGTACCCACAGCATTCCCCTTGTTTGTATTGGCAGCCACAGGCTCAAACAATTCCAGCAAGTAAGCGAGGCATGCCCTTCCCTTCCTGAGACCATGTTGGCTATCCTTGATTCAAGATGTAGTTTACTGACTGTTCTTCCATTTGCTCTTTAACAAGTATTTCCAAGGCTTTCCCCACAACCGATGCAAAGCTTCAGAAATAAGAAAATAAAAAAAGAAAAGAAAAAGAAAAAAGAAGAAACTATATAATTTCCTGATCAATAGGTCCTAAAATGGCTTTATTTTGATGGATTGGCAGACTTTCAATTTGTTTCAGTCTCTGGAATTTGAGTTTCTTTTCTTTGAGTGGAAAAAGCTATCATTTCCTGTCACACTTTCTGTAGGGTTAATTTGCTTTAACTAAGGTTTGCAAGCTGTAACTGATAAATTGTAAGAGCTTCACTGCAATAATCTGAGCCTATGAAATGGCAAATGGAAGACAAAGGAATTAAACAAGTGTTTTTTCATTGGATGGTGAAGCAATTATGCTGAGTAGGACTTGACAGATTTCTAGATCTTGTAATGAAAATTGATTCTTATTCAGAAAATTTCACGTTCCAGATCATAACACTCTGCCAGTTTTTTCCTCTATTGAAATCTTTGTGGGCTTTTTTCTTTCATAATTGAATAATTCTTGCAGCTGAAAATAAGTATTTTAAACAAATGACCATTCAGAACAAACAGAGGCAGAAATAGTATCTTTGATCATCCCTCTTTTGCATCTGTTCATTAGAAAAAGTCAGAAACATTGCAAAGCTCTTTTGCCTAAACTAAAAACTGATTGAAATGTGCATTTTGAAGAAATAAATGTGGTGGAAAAGGAGGTTGAGATTTGCTCAGCAATTAATGGAGAAGGCTGTTGGATATGCCGTTTTCTTCTCTGGCGATCTCTCAAATAATTTCCTTTTAAACTTTTCACAAACTTCTCTTTTACTAGGGAAGGCCCAAAGAAGAATAAGAGATTGCCTGGTTTTGAGTTGCTCTTTGGTGGATACTGAAGTATGCTGGACACTGAAGTAGTTCCTTAAAGATATGCTTTTAAGTTTCTTTATTGAAACTTAATACTAACCTTTTGCATTTGCTATGAGTTTTGTTTGTTTTTTCCCCACGGTTTTTTTAGTGCATTACATGATGTGCTTCAAGGAAAAGAACGATACACTCTCTCCACAAAAAACCATAATCTTGCCATGAATGTTCATGTCCAAGATGTTGTTTGACGGTCATATATAGATAATTACTGATATCGCACAAGCTAGGAAACTAAACATTTCTAAGGTCCAGGCTTGGCCTAAAGTCTCCAGATAGGTAGTGTTGTCAAGTTGTTGACAGGATCTGTGTCATGGGCTTAGTCTGTTCCAGCTAGACTTCTCCCCTACAATTTCTAGACATGGTTTTGTTTTACTTTTTCAGGTGAGTTAGGCCAGTTCCTGTTTATCTGATCCAGTGTTTTAGTCAGTTGTTACTCCAGAGCTGGGGGTGAGCTAATGCACTCTGACCAGATTTCTAGATTAGAAAGAAAGGGTGTGATGACTTAATTGCACTGGTAAATAGTAAGACCATTTGACTAAATGTTGCCTGCGTGACAAGGAATGGTCATCTATTGATTATGGATGGATAGGCTACTTTCTCCTAGTCCTGCCATTCCTGGGCTGTCCCACAGTCAACAGCATACTTCTAACAGAATTAATAAGAGGCATTTGGGAACATTCTCAGCATTATGCTATCAATTCTGTGATGCTTGAAAAACATTTTGAAGTAGAAAAATAATTGTTAGTACTTGGTATGCAATATTTATTACAGTTAAAAGGACTTGACTTCAGTAACAACAACAACAACAAAAAAGTAGGTGGGAAAAATAGTTTTAAATCTGGAAAAATATAAAATATTTTCATAATTTTTTGAGATAAATTGAATTAAAACTCATAGTTGCTTTGCATGTTTATTCACACAAGACCTTTTTTGGCCATCTGCTGTTACCGAGTGCTAGAGATCCACATTTCATTTTTTAGCACTGGTCTGCCAAGTTATATAAAGGAAATGTTTGCCCTCAGTGTTGTTTTTCCTAAATTATTTGGAATGCTGCATTTCAGTTTCCTTTGGGTCTATTCATTTTACAGTGGTTCTGTATTCTGCCCCTTCTGTTCGTCTTCCAATAATATCAAACAACTTATATCTAGAAATCCTTTCTTCAGTTGATGCAGGTAGACCCTTTAATTCCTTGATCCCCCATACCCTTTGTACAATGTATGCCTGTCTTCCCTGTCAGGGAATAACCTTTTTGGAATCTTTTTTTCCCCATGCTGTTTACCTTCACCCTTGATTAATTTTCCTTTTTTGACTCACTTTTTTTTTGTGTTTTCCCTCTGTTACAGTGATATAATACTTATGTGAACAGGAAAAAAAAAGGATACCAAAATTTATAATAACAGAGAACCAACTAACTGTGGAGAGAGGGGTCTGGACTGGCAGATGTAAAATTACCCTTTGTCTGTCAAGACAAAGCTTACAACTTCTCCTACAGGCTTTTAGAAAGTGTGAAAAAGTGTTCCTGATACGTTGTAGCTAGTGAAGTGTGGTTGTGAAATGTCTGTCAAAGAATGACTGGTCTGAAAACTCATCATGTTCAGATTGAAATCCGACTTAAATTAATTATGGAAATGTGGGGCTTAATAGACCTTGTCCAGATTAGATCTTTGCTGCTGTTTCTAAGTGGCCACATGTATAAACTGAATGGGAGAGATCACAAGATTAAGTTACACAGGGCCATCACACATGGTGATACAGGGGATATTAGTAATTTCTTTAAGAGAAAGGAAAGATTCCACTAAATATTTTTTTTTCCCAGTGAATTCCAGACTTGCATCAGTACAGATGTGTTTGTATTTTCATAAGACCAACCAGGTACTCCTACTGTGACTTCATTTGGCATCTGAAAAAAAGTCAAAATTCCTGAGCTATGCTTAGTGACTGAGAAAAGAATTTGGCTATTTCATAGCTTATTTCATAGCTTTTTTCACTTTACGATCCCGGTTTCTAAAAGAAACCCATGTGGCTCTGTGACTTCAGCACATATGGGATCTACATCTTTGTTGCTGACTCCCTCTTCTGTTTTAGAAGAACAGCAAAATAAACGGATGTGTGACAGGAGGTTGACTTATGTCATGCCACAAAAGTCCCAGACTTAACGTACAGATATATCTATATTAATCTAAGCATCACATCAATGTAAACAATGGTATGTGTGACTAACAGTGGAGCATTGTTGAGAACGTTTGTGCCAATTACATTATTAATGATGGAATTTCAGGCACGTGTTTGGATTACCTATTCATTTCGATCCTTTCCTGTTGTTGAGTCTTTCTAGCAGAAATTTTTTCCAATTACAGGAATCGTTAGTTTTTTTTTCCTGGAGACAGTAGGCCTTTAGTACAGGTAGGAAAAGAGTCTGTAAGATGGTTTACATAGCCATATCCTCAAAGGGGCTGCTGCATAGTGTATCGTTCAAAGCTTAGCAGAGTGCATACCACAGCTAGAGGATGTAGAACATCTCAAGGGTCCCTGCGGCTGTTTAACTCTTTGAAATAAACTGTTCCTTCCAGCATGAGAAGGAAAAAACACACGTTTGCTTGCCAAAGCTGTGCAAACACATTCATCCAAATAACGCTGATCAATTATGTAAAAAAAAACCCAACCCAAAAACCTGACATTTCAGGAGCAAGGGGCAGATGAAGGGAGAGAGGCACAGTTTATTTAGTTATCATTTTTGCTTAAAGGCACCCTATGCAAGGAAAGAGCAGCTGCTAAAAGAGATATTCTGCTTATGCAAACAGAGAAGACTGGCTTTTTCTTTATTGCTTTGAGAAGTAGAAGGTGCAACGTTGAAAAACAGACCTATTTCCAGGAGCATACTTTTTTCCTTCTTTGGGGAAAAGGTGGAAATACAGTGCTTCTTCAGTTAGAAGCATTGGTCACACCAGCTGTGAGCAAGGTATCCATTTGCTAATGCTGTCAAAAACATCCGATATTTATCCTAAACTTGAATGAAATATCAGGTATCAGTGGAAGTTCTCAGCAATCAAGGCAGTTTATAGAAATACTGTTCTGCTCCCCGCATATTATAGTCAGGACAGACTAAACTTGCAAGAAGATGGGACAAAAGATTAGATGAACCTAGCAAATGTAGTATAAATGTTTGCAGATGTAATTTGTTATTTTAAGGGTTTTTTTTAATCAAAACTGCCTCAATGTACATGAAAATAATCTACCCTTGGGGAAGTCATTATAGGAGTCTGTCACCAAATTCTAATTCTGTTGATGAATTACTAAGAAAACTCATTCTTTCAGGTAAGAAATTTCATTTGCAGCCTTTTCTGATAATGGGTTCTTTCCCCCATTGGGTGGAAAAAAAAAAGTATTTTTCTAACCTGAATTTTCCCCTAGGAAAATGTTACTTATTTAATTTTGTACCATGCAAATCTCCTCTCAAAGAACCTATCTATGCAGCAACAACCTATGCAGGAGAGGCTCTTTCGGCTGTTGTTTGGGCTGTTGCCTGGGCTGTTGCCTCATCTGACTATCAGGGCATGTGATGTTATTGTTCCTTAGATGGCTGAAAATACAAAGAATGTGTAATTTGGATGGAAAATATGATAGATATTACTTACTACAGAAATTTTATGAGAGGCTGGGGCTTACCAGGCTCTTATAACAAGATTTTGAAAGGTTCTTAGAAACTTAATGACTTATAGCAAGATTTCATCCAAAAGGATATTCTTCCTTTTAAAACTTGACAAGAAGTAGAGACATGCTATTATAAAAGAAAACCATGTTATCTGAACCACTTAAGACAGCATGGAGACCTATCATCTGGATGCTGCTTCTGTGTCTGAATGGAGCACGTCATTGTCTAGGACTTTGTCTCGACAGGAGACAAATCGTTTGAACAGTTACATGGGTATAATCTCCTACATGAACACTTCTATTAGAGGAGAAGTGCTTGCTTACTTTAGCTTAGAACTTTTTCCATGTGATGCAAACAAACTTTAAAATGTTTTGTGGTATTGGGATTAAAACAACTTCATGTAAGATTGTGACTATATTACTTCAACTTTACAACAAAACTGTACCAGACCAGTTCTATTGTGAGGACAAGACTGAGTTATGCATATGCATGGTCAGCAAGAAGGAGTGATTGAAAAAGCTTGCTGTGCTCCACCAAATGAGTGGTTTGAAATGGTGGATTTGAAAGAGAGTAATCGGTGCCTAAGAAAGAAAATCACTACCTAGTGGGTAGGAAGAAAAAAGGTGTAAAATATGACTGTTTTCAACAGAAGCAGCCCTATAATTATATCTTATATTTACACGTCTATAGAAAAAAGGAAGATCAGTTTAATGATACATAGATGTTGCTTTCATAAAATGAAGAAATATGAAGAGAAATAAATAAATATCAAATAAATAGGAAGCTGATGTTTCAATATTGCACATTGTGAAGGAAACTCTCCCTACAGGTTTCCTGCCTCAGGATCCAGCCCTTCCCTTTCTAACAATGTAGATTTTAGCTACCTGCATATTAATGTAATGCACAGTAAATGCTAACTGTAGTCACTTGTATAGGTTTATAAACAAGTTAAAATAGCAAATTCCAGAAATAATGCCATCAAGAATACTTTGCACCACTCTGATGGTGGGTGGGATGCCTTCTAGCAAAGAGCCAGAAAAAGCTGTATTCTGTCTCCGTGCCAGTGTCAGCATGGAGTCATGACTGATGCCTTCCTGAGCCCCTGTCAGCTACAGCCACAAAGACAGCTCCTGTGGAACCTGGCCAACTGGTACAAATTAGAGCAGCCTTTAGATGTTAAAATTTGTACTGAAAAATTTGCTCTTAGGTTATTATGTAGCTATTGGATGGGATTTTTCTTTTCATTAATTATAGATATATAATTTTAGATTGTAGAAAAAAATAGTTGAGTAAAGTGACAGGTGGGTTATATGGAACAATAGCAACATGTATAATATACTTTAAAGGGTCTTGGAATATGAAGCCATCTCATGCAATGTCTCAACCTCACATTGAGTATTACGTTATTTTTGTTTTAACTGAGTAGTTAAGTCAGCTTGCTCCTGCATTTCTTAGGGCACTGAGTTAAATCTGACAATATTCACTCCTGAGCAGCCATAAGGTTTATAGAAGTTTACAAATGAGCAGTGCTCTTGTAGATACATAACCCTTTTTTATTGGGAAAATTAGTCTGAATTTTATGTCTTCGTGTACCATTTTTCTTTACAGGTGGTGCCTCCTTACAATGCTTCCCTTTTGGAGGGCACCTTGGTTCAACGCAGGGTTTCAGCAGGCTGCCACTGACCAGCACCACCACAGGATGCTATTTAAGCATCTAAATTACAGTGGCTCTGTAACACGAAAACTAAATGCTGGTTTATTTTCTCCTCAAGTTTCAGAATTTTCAGTCATACAAGGAAACCAAAATGCCTTGTTTACTTAAAAATACAACTGCATGATGTGTTTTTCTTTCAGATGGACTGAGAACCTGGAGGATTGCTTGTATGGATATTGTATCAAACTAAAACAAGTATGACTGGGGATCTGCAAAATCTTGTGTCCTACTGTGTTGTCTAATTCACCAGAACCAACATCAGGTGTCCTGAGATTAAAGTCAATTCTGCAGGAGGATTATTTTATACACTTACACAAAACATTTATTAGAAGGGGTTTTGTCTTCTTTTTGTAATTTTTCTGTATCAAAACCATAAGGACTGAAGTATTTTTTCAGTAGCCAAGCTTTTAGCTTTGCCGTGTATGCTCAAGCGAATGACTTCCAAGTTTCCCTGTGCTATTGTGACATGTGCAAGACATAAAGAAAAGTTTACAAGCTGACTCTTATAAAACAGTATCTTCAAGGCCCAAATTTAAAAAAGCATGGGGATTCAGCACTGCTAAATGTCAACTTTTGTTTTCTTTACTCTCCAGAAAGAGTGTACAAACATTTATATTGCACTTACAGTTATGTAGACCAGGTTTTATTTGGTGTGTGTGTGTTTGGATGCTAACTTAAGCCTTCATGTCCACGTATTTTTCTAATACAGTCTTTCTAGCTTTCCTTTCAGCTTTCTTAAATCATTGTGAACAGTGACAGCCATTTTTTAAAAGAAGAAATTCTAAAAGGATGAACCCCTCATAAATTATCTCAGTTAATTTTTTTTTTAATTTATATGTGTACCTATGCTCTTGTGTGTTATTATTGTAAAGAGAGTAAAAAGAAGAAAATGAGATGATGATAAAAGTAGAAAAGAAAAAAATAAAAGTAAAAGAAAAAAGCAAAAAAGGGAAAAGAGAAAGGGTAAATTATAGAAAGAAGAAAGGAAGGGTAAGTGAGGAAAGGAAGGAAAGAAATGAAAAAAGAAAAAGAAAAGGGAGGAAGGAAGAAAGAAGGGAAGAAAAAAACAGATGAATATTGAAAAAGAACTTATTTATAAAATAATGTATTAGGTGACAGAAATCAAGTGAGATAAGAAGAGCAGTGATCAGGCAGTAAAAAATTAATAAAAAGAAGATGCGTAAATTCAATCAATTCTCCTAGAAGAATTGAATATTACAATTATGAATATGAACTTAATGATTAAATCAATTTTTTTTACAGAAAAAAGTGTTGGCAAAAAAGCCAAGACATGTATGAGATTAATTACTGTAAAAAGCATAACCAGCTTCCCCTGCGTGAAATCTCAGTATTTGCAATCTCTGGTGAAAGTGGAATTGGAAGGGTGATATGATAGCCCATCCTGAGTCACTTGTGTGCTTCTTTTGATGTATTTAGCACTGCTGACTTTTTCTGGATGACCTCCTTTTTCATGTTTTATCTCTGGGTATCCAGGGCCCAAGACAGAACCATTCTTGTGGCATGATGATGTCTTCAAGCTGCTGCACTACTGGTTCCTGATAATGCCTACATGAAATAGTGGCAATACACTTCCTCTGTCTTTATTCAAGAGCTTTACATCACTTCACTGTAGTGGAAACCCTCCAGCAGAGAGGAATGATGGCAGCCTCTTTTAGACCTTGTTTGAGAAGACTACTAATGCACTTGAGTTTAAACATGTACTTTAGTGCTTTACTGGATGAGGATATCAGTTTACATCAATTCGAACAGGAAATTTATTGAACATGAGGAGAGGGAGTATTTTATATGGAAACACATGGAAGTAATTTCTGGTTTGTATTAATGGATCTGGTTTTAATGTATGAAAATATGTAATGCTATAATTGCTGGAAAGCCAGATAATGAAGATAGGTCTTTCAGCCAGGCTAGTACCAAAGATCAGATATTCTAATTCTTCTTATTTAGATGTTGTTGTTATTTTTTTCTTACAGATGTGGCATTGAATTATTATTTATGGCAAAAACTTCTATAAAATTTAAAGACAGCTGTAATGCTTCTTTTCATATTTTTATTAAAGTCTAGTGACAAACCCCCCCCCATAACAAACCATAAACCAAAACTTGAAATATCTTTTCTACTCAGACCAATCTATGTATAGAATGCATATAGGACTATAGCACTGACAGTCTGTAGTAAATTATAGAATAGGTTTTAAAGCTACTTTGCAAGGTAACAAATATCTATGATCTGAGCATATGTTGAGGATTTGAATGCTTGCATCCAGGAAGCATTTGTGTGTACTGATGTCTAAAACCCCATAGTCATAATTAAAAATGAGTGTGACACATTCAGCTGTGGAAAACACTTCAGTTTTGTTTAGAGAGTCACCTGCCCCTTCACTGCAGTACATGGCCACACATTGGACAGGATACTGTCACGATGGGCCTTTCCTCTGAGACAGGTCCATCATCCTCTGGAGCTGAGGAAGGTACAAGAGAATTCAGTTGAGCAGGGTTCCTTCCCTGAGAGAGGGCGATGCCCTGTCCTGCTTGTGCCTCTGGAACAGCTTGGGATTAAGACACCTTTCATCTATTTTGAGTAACATGAGCTCCCTGGTGTATTCTTTTTCTGCTCTTCTTGTTTGAGTTCTCGGAAGAAATCAGAATTCAAATCAAGTCTATAGGTGGAAATGAACTATGGCAGAATTTGCCTGTGTTTGGAAAGAGAAAGATGTGAAAGGCGCACCAGGAATTGTGGAGCGCTTTCTTTGGATGCCAACCACAGGGACAGATTTATGCATCCCTCTTTAATATACTGTTGCAGTAAGCCTTGGAAACTTTGTTGCAGGCAGTTGTCATCACACCAGAGAACTGTTTGTTTTTAGGAATTGCCAGATACCAATGCATTTTTATTTTTTTATAGAAGATTATATTTTTTTTTTCTTGAAAATGATGTTTTTTAAAATGCTGAAGTTTTTAAACTGAAATACACTTGTTTTCATCTGCTCAACAAAACAAGTGTTTGTTGATATCTTTGCTGAGCTGGCAGGCTGGCAGTCTTATATAGTATCAGGAAAAAGAAAACACCACTTGTAATAACAGATTTAGTATGATCACCCTTACTTTAAAGCAAAAAGGAGAAACCATACTTCAGCTTAAAAGAACCATCCATGTTATTATCATTCCAGCTGTAAATACATATATCCCAACAGTGGTTAGGAGAGGGTGTCTCATTGTACAGCTTTTATGTGCTCAAATCAAAATAGACAGTAACGATGCTGAACATTCCTCCTGTTGGCCATTACCTCTCCAGAGAAACATCTAGGCAGCAAAGATCCTTTGCGCTGAAATCAGAATCATAGAATGTGTAAGGTTGCAAGGGACCTTTAGAGGTCATCTAGTCCAACCCCGCTGCAGTAAGCAGGGACATCTTCATGAGAGCAGGTTGCTCTGAACCCCATCAAGGCTGCCCTTGGATACCTCCAGGGATGGATGGGCCCTCCACTACGTCTCTGGGCAACCTGTTCCAGTGATCCACCACCCTCATATTGAAGAAGCAAAGTAATACTCTGTGCATTTGACATCATGGCATTATGTAGTTACTCTCTTAATGGATTCCGGAATTGTTGCTCTGATTGCAGCTCAGAAATGCAACAAAGCACATTAACAGTGAAGAATTGAAGTGATCATCAATTGGGTTTTATTTATTTAGTTTAAATCCCGTGACAGCTTTTCAATACATTTTCAATGAGAGGAAATTTTTTCACATTCCTTAGGGAAGTGGTGTCCAGGCCACTGCTTATCATTGCAGCGGGACTGTGTGGTGTCAGGAAAGATTTTTATTGGTATAGTGCTGCTAATGGATGTCACATTGCCAAAGGGAGCAAACATAAGATTTTCTGCAAAAAGTACTGCTTTCATTTGAAATGCAGATCAAACCAAAATACCTAGACTTCCCAAATTTTATTTGGTTGATTTGCGTTTTTGGTGAAAGCGTTTAAAAAAAACTCATTCAGATTGTTATGCAGTGACTGAACCAAATCTTTAAAACAGACCACTCCCAAAGTCCTTGATACAAAAATCTTAGATGCTGGAATGTTACAAATCCTCATCTGAGTATCGAAGTGGTAGCTCAGCTCCGATTGTAGAAGAAACGGAGTGCTGTCATGGTTAACTTACATTTTAAATCAATGTTCTGTGTTCCCTTTGCACTGAAATTTCTGCTAATTGAAACATCACTAGTAATATTTGCAAATTAAGTAAATTTAAAGCAAATCACTAGTTTGGAATGATGAATTTTTAATATACTCATTATCAGTCTTCAGTCATTCAGTCAAAGAATCCTGCACTTCCAGTGGTGTCCAAGGAATATAGCTTGCCTTTAATAACAATTGGTTATGATTCCCCAGGACTGGCTCAAAATCAATCAGCATTTTCATGATTATATAAGAAATATTTTTGTGAATAATTTAAAACTATTATTTGAAAGTATGGTTATGAGAATTCACAGCAGGAGTAAAGCTGTGAAACATTTGCTTTAAGTTTTCCTGCCCAGCAGCTTTTCTGCAGTGGCAGTTTTTCCAGATGACAAAATTTACACCTGTAACAAAGATGTTGGAAACATATAATCAGAAAAGGACCAGGTGAGAATCTCCTCCCTCTTCTCAGCTCTTCAAAGCATGTCTGAAGTGCCAAGGCCGGGAGGGGACTCTTTGGACTTTGAACAGTTTAGTATCTCTTTGGACTTTTGTGCTGAATCCCCCAAGCTATAGCTATGGGATGGATGCTGCTTGACTCAGTGTCCGGTTTTACAGCAGGTCTGACATCCCTTCTGGGTCCACTTGCATTTATTTTATATTGAAGAACTGATGGTGGCACTGTAGAGAAGCTAGTAGAACAGACTAAAGTTTTTTACTTACTTTGCCTTAAGCTATGCCTCACTGAAGGTGGATATTGTCCTCTGAAAAGAGCTGACCAGGAAATGTTCACTGTAATGGAAGCTACCGAGTTTTTCCAAATCTTTCTAGTCTTTCTGGGACAAATATTTTTAAGTTTTTCTTTTATTTAGACATATTTTTATGTGTTTTGAGAGAAGGAAATTCAGTGAAGGAGTATAACTGCTCCAAAGAGAGACATAAGTTATCTGCATTAGTCAATAACTCAACAGACAATACTAGGAAGTGGGAAATACAAGTGGAGTCCTTGTTTGCCTGTTTTGATGCAAGGACAGAACACTCTAGTGTTAGATGAATGCTTCAGCCAAAGGACAACTGGAGTTTTAGCATGAGGACTCTGTCTGATTTACATCCTGCATCAAAGAAACATTTCCCAGCAACGTTGAATTTCCACAGAAAGTTTCCATTTGGTCAAGAATATGCCCATATTAATCCACATAATAAGCACAGTTGTCACAAATCTTAAGTAGCTCCATTGATACTTTGAGTTTAGCTAAGTGCCTAAATGCAAGAACTTGCTATCTGTGACTGATAATTGCATCTCAGGTAGGAAAAGTTCCAAAAACAACCTATTTCTGAGAGTGGTGCTTCCAAGGGAACACAATGTGCACCTCTTAAAAACAAGCCAAAACAATTACACTAATTTATCAGTGAAGGACTACGTAACCGAAGCTGACTACCATCATGCTGCCAAAAGAGCTTGAAGTGAGCTGGGACTGTTCAGCCTTGAGAAAAGAAGACTAAGGGGGGACCTTATTAATGTTTATAAATATCTTAAGTATGGGATGCAGTGGGAAATGGCCAGCCCCTTTTCAGTGGTCTGTGGAGACAGGACAAGGGGCAATGTCTGCAAGTTGGAGCACAGGAAGTTCTGCACTAACATGCGGAAGAGCTTTTTCACAGTGAGGGTGACAGAGCCCTGGGACAGGCTGCCCAGGGAGGTGGTGGAGTCTCCATCTCTGGAGATATTCAAGACCCGTCTGGATGCCTGTCTGTGTGATCTGTCCTAAGGAACCTGCTTTGGCAGGGGGGTTGGACCCGATGATCTCTTGAGGTCCCTTCCAACCCCTATGATTCTATCATTCTATAAAGTCTAATATTCCATATTTTGAGACGTCTTCTATCTAGGCGTTGCCTCGATGCTCATGCACCCTGATAATAAATCTTTTAAAGAATAGATGGGTCGTTGAACAGAGGGGATTTGATTTAATTTAATTTTAATTTAAAATAATTTGATTTGATTCTTGGTTCTTCATTTGACTCAGCTCTAGAAATACTTCCCCAGATTAAATCTCCTCTAAATGTGTCAGACCTATCATTTGGATGTCAGTGTTTGAAAATAGGTCGATATACTCTGCATATGAAACTTGTTGAGTCTTTTTTCATAGGAAAACAGCAGAGAGTTTTAATTCTGCTGAATTTAGGATTTAGAATGATTTATTTTAGAGATCACATGACAGGTTTTGAAGGAACCATATGTGGTGCTCTTAATATTTAAAAGTTAATGATAGCTCAAAATGCCAAAATATGAAAAAAAAAAAATTATTAGTAGCCATTTTGGGTCCTATAAGTTGGGTGATTTTTGCATTGTATTTTATTTTTTAAATTAAATTTTAAAAGGAATGTTTTTGAATATTATCCATTTACAAAAGGACACATATGGGCTTCTATTTTGATGCTTACATAAACAAGGGATATGGGAGACTCAAAAAACCAGGAAAATTGTCACCAGATTACCAGTACTGTATTGTGATGAAGCCTAGCAGGCCTAATCATAAATCAGGTACTCAGCATATGAAAAGTTAACACATGCCCATGTAAGCATTGAATTAGAGGAAAGAACAACTTCAGTAAATAAACAAATATTAGAAAATGTATTTTCCTCCGGGCAGGTTGTCAAGGAATGGGAGATTCAGTGCTTTCCTCAAATGCATCTTGAAACTGCCTGATATCAAACAGCAGATATTAGACAAAGTGGACTGCTAAAATATAGTTTGCTTCTAAAACTCACCCTTATCCTCGGTCTCTTGAAAAGGCTGTAGAGTAAAAGAATGGCATTAACATCACTTCAGTAGGAAATACATGTTCATAACTGTTTTTTTCATAGGAGGAGAGGCAATGGAAACACAAAAGCAAGCAGAATTTAAAGGCAAACATGAATAAAAGAAGAGCAAAGTGATACGGTATTATAAATACAGATTTCTAATAATAAATTTATTATTTCAACTCCATCAAACAAAAAGAGCAATAGGAAGTGACAAGTCTGCAAAGGAGCTATTCTTACTTATAGGTCTTCTTTCCCTTTAATAGTTTTTTCTTTCTTTCAGTGGAAAGTGTTGAGTTCTTTTTCCACCTTGTTTGGTGAAAACATGTTTCCTTCCAGAAATCCACTCGGCCTTCATCCTGGCAGAAATTTCCCACTGTCAATAATATCCCCTTCAAACTTATAAAAGACAAGGTAAAGAATGATTATCAAGTTTAATGCACACTCTGGTGTGCCAATATGCTTCTTATATATGATCTGAATGTCTGCTGAATACCAGTCCATCCTGGTACACAAAGATCTGACAGAATTATCCAAATGTCAGCCTTTAAAGGAAAGCTCCATTATTTTGGATGATTCACAGTGGCTGCTTTTTTTGCTACTACTTTGGTAATAAACACACTATTTTGATGACTCCTAGAAACAAATCCTGCAATCCTCACTCAGCAAAACTCCTGTTGACTTCAATAAGCTTTCCTGAGCAAGTTTTGGAAAATGGCTTCAGTATTTGGCTAGAAATAAGCTACCTGAAGTGTCTGTCTTTTACAAAACATTAATAAAATGTGTTGATTTTATTTACTTTTAAAAGGACATAATTCAATAACTTTGTCAACACTCCCCAAACCAAGAAAAAGCCTCACCATTGCTGGAACTAAATGTCCTTTACGCATTTGATTTTTCCCAAGAATGCCAGGACCAAAATTCTTTCCCCAAGTGTTTGTGAACTGGAAAAAATGTGTATTCTGGTTTCTGGCACATGCATAAGTTGGCTGTGTTTCCTCTGCATACTTTAATGACCATAATAGTTTTCCATTACTTGTTGATTCCTGTTAATAATGTAGAATCAAGGGATCACAGTAAAAGGTTGATAAAATTCTCACTCACGTGTAGCAAGTGGAAAGTTGGATGGGCAGACTCCTGGCTTAGCACAATGAGGCTTCTCTTGGTGGGTCAAGACATGTTACTGAAATAAACTCAGTCAGTAGTGGCATGTGGCATTTTTACAATGAATACGTACCCAAAGGGGAAGATAAAACTTGACACTTAGATTCTGGTTCAGTTCTGGATGCACCTGTTTTTTTGTGAATGGCAGAAGGGTGTGTGACAGCTGTTTATCTACTTATTCAAAACTGGAGATGGCTGCTGGCTACAGCTGGAGAAACTGGAAGTGCTGGAGGAAACAGAGAAAGATATGGCCTAAATCATTTTTCTGAGTCTGATACCAAAGTTCTTGCTTATATTAAACAAAAGTGATTTTTTTGGTGACTCCTTACTATTGGAGCAGGAGATAAGGTATAGTCTTTCTGTCGTACCATGCACACCGTGGTAGTATGAAGGAAGATGTAGGAAGAACAGCACATGAGCTGGAATTGACATTGAAAGTTTCTGGCTGCCTGGGTCATGGATTTTTTCACCAATGCAGATGACTGATAAAGAATTGTTTATCCACCATGGACATTTTTTTCCCTGTCATATGGAAAACCAAAAATGCTAAAAATAAGTGCAATGGTAACTTTTTTGGCTAGCTTGCAGGATAACTTCAGAAGTTCAGCTTTCCACTGGATAAACATAACACCCTAGCAGCCTCACCCAGAAAGGGTATTCTAACACACACTGATCATACAGGAACTGTCAGGCAGGACAGACTGTGGTGTGCAAATGCAGCAAGACTTTTTAAAACCATTTTTCCATTTTTTTCAGTTGTGTTCCACATCCCACTGCTTCTGCTGAACTTATTGCTCTTGTTTTACTGAGCATGTAGCCTGTCTCTCCGCTCAGAGGAAGTTGATCCACCACTGTTCAACCTTTCCCTTGCCATTCTCCAATTAAAAAGCATTGCTTTTTTCCTGAATTTTTTCTTGTACCTGAGATACAATTTTGTATTGAAATAGCATACTGCATTAAACTGACACCTTCGGTTCTGGTTCCCACAAAGCATTGACACGTGCAAATACAACCTTTATGTTTTTTCCTCCATGGCAATTCTCATATAGTTAGGAATAAGGAGCTGAGGTGAGAGGAAACAATTATTTAGATGTCAATTTCTTGCTTCTGCTGGAAAACCCAATGTAAATTACTTCACTTTGAAGGCAGCACAGTCACTAATGCTTTCTGGTGGGAAGAAACAAACTTCTTTCCTCAGTTCCTCAGTGATTTCTTCACTGTATATGCAATGCACTCTAGACAAGTTCCCATGTCAAGGTAAATGAATTAGGACTTCAAGGTTCTTCAAACCTTTCTAATCCAGTCAATGAGACCAGAATATGATCAACAGATACATTTGTAAGTCTATTGTTCGTGCTGTGAGATGTCTTGTGTAATACATCAAAGTTACTCATACCTTCTTAAAACTTTTGTAAACAAACACATGCTAACATTTAACAGGTCTTAGGTAATTATAAATTAATAGTCCTTTTGACTTCATATGCATATTTAAAGCACTGTAGGTGCTTTTAAAGTGTTCTGAGGAAATTATGTTTGATAAAATTCACTACTTGTGGGAACACAAAACACATCACTTAGGTTTTGGTCAAGAAGCAGCTTTTCAATCACTTTGTTCTAAATCTTTCTTCAGGAGAGGATTTAGGTTCAGTTTTTCCATTTGATACATACTGTGAGGGCATTGTGTAAGCAACACCTGTTTTAGAGGGCTGAATCATGGTTTTGTTCTCCTTTCTGAATATTTACATTCAGTTACATTGCTCAGCTGAGTTTTCAGTGTTAGACATGTTTGAATATTTGTTTTACTTCTTGAGAGCAGTGTGTGGCCCTCAAACTGTGTGCTGAAATCCCACATTGGGAACCAACTTCAATGGCATTTTAGTATATTTGAAACTCTATTCCACTAGTGTCCAAACAGTGGATATGCATATGTATTTTTCTTGAATCAAAAACAATCGAAAAGTTTGATAAGAAGTTGACTGCTATCTGTAACTGCTTACTTTTACTGCCTAGTGTTACTGAAAGAAGATTAGGGTCACAGGATGCTTCTGGGGCTATGTGCAATGCAGTTGTTACTCTAGAAACCTGTTTCACTGAGCTACATGTTGAGTTCTTAATGGTTTTATTACTTTTATTATTGTTTTGTAAATAAACACAGCAGCCTTTGGAAAACACATGAAGAAAACATCTCAATTTTACATGCTGTAAACCTCTGTAACACTTAACTATATTAATCTGCATTAGAAATTCTCGTGCCAATAATAACTTTTTAGTAATCTCTGGTGCATGGAACTGCTAGCAAATTCAGTGTTCTCATCGCCCAAAGCCTGTTTCTGAAGTTTTCTTGCAGTCCTGTCCCTGAATTCTGTCCTGCACTTGATGTTTTTACTAAGAGGAATAGTATCTTTGGTGAAAGAGGCTGCAGTCATTGCCATACTAGTGAGAGAGAATTTACTCTGCAGGTCCTAGCACAAAATGTGACCTATGAATAGGCAGTTTCAGTATCTGGCAGTTGTTTTATCACCCCAAGTCATGCTTTAATTACAGATGAAATTTCAGCCTCCTGGGACTGTGATTTGATCTCACTGGCATGCATTCTTGCTGTATATTGCTATTGCATCTTGTAGTGTTGTGTTTGGTTTGGTTTGGGTTGGGTTTTTACATTTCATGCTGAAAACATGGTAGTGGATGAGTTTCATTTTGCTGAACACCCCCCACCCCTCATCCCCATCCCCCAAACTAAAGGAAGCCTCCATTTTGTTTCTGTAGTTTAGCTACAGAAGGGAGGGATTGCAGAAAGTAGATACCCAATTATGTTGGTTTAGAAACTTAAGTTGAACAGAATAATAGAACAAGATATGCTGTAAGTAGCTATAGTGCATGTAAATTTTATCACCAGAAGCTAGCCCATCTAGCACAATTGCCTTGCAGGTTGCTTAGCAAGAGTCAATTCTTACCATACACACCAAACATTTCTCATTGAAATTGGCTTTGTTGACTTGTTTATGAAATATGTCCAGCAAATGCTGATGCAAGGCAAAAAAATCCTCCTTACCTTACTCATTTCTGACGTTTCTCAAGCAACTAACAAAACAGAGGGAAATCAACGGCGTGAACAATTACAAAATAAGCATTTCTCCATATTTTTTGCTTCATCACTCATCTTGTATGTCTCCAAGATTGCCTTTTGTTTACACTAATTCCCAACATGACTTAAATTCCAGGACTCAGGTGCACAATGTAATTCTTGTATATCTTGGTTGTACTAAGGATACAAATAATTAGTTCTTTGATGTATAAACTTGAGAATTTACTTTTCTAAAAAAGGAATCATGCAAAATTTTTTTATGTAAGCTGAATATTTGCTTCAAAGGATATGAATTTTAATTACCCAAGTATCACTATTATTACAAAGCCAGTGATATGCTTTATTACAAAATGTTACCTGAAACACTGCCCAATGTTAACCACTTACAGAACTAAAAGTAATTGTAATTTAATGTGCACAAAATGAAGTTTTTATTTAAAAATGCTCACTTGCAATGCATTCACATATACAAAACTCAGATAGAGATAGTTCTGTGCTCTGTGTATGTCTATAATATGACAAGCTTGTGCTTTAAAGGAATTATTCTTGAGTGATTGAAACAAGCCTCTGTCAAGATGGTGGATTGGAGAGATAAACTGTTAGGATTTATTGCTTGGCTGAAAACTAAAAAGATTTGCCTAAATTAAGCAAAAGGATTTTTAATTTTGCAGTTATGATGATTGCTACCTTGATTAGTTTTGTGCTGAAGTTTTATATGGATATTTGTATATGAGATCAAAATTATACTGACCATTTTATAAATTTCTGTATTCAGTGGAAACCTCAGAAGTTTCTCATTCTTCATATATATTCCCAATTGTCCTTCCCAGGAAGAACACACTTCTGTGTTCTCCCATAAATGTCACGTTTAGATTTGAAGACTGAAACAATCCTGCATGAGTCTTCAACAGCGTCTGCATAGCTGGAATATAGAATGGTCTGTGCCATACTTTCTATCGCTATGAAATCTAGAATTGTAACCATTTATTATATTAAGTATTTCTTATACTTATTAAGTATTATAGCAAAGTCACATATTTAGCCTCCTTTAAGAGCTACAGAAGTAGCTCTCCATGTAGTATTATCTGCTACAAACCAGATATAAAGACACAAAATTTTATTTTATTTTTCCAAGTTATTTTGTATATTTTCTGGGCAAGTGACATTGTTTGTTGGAATCTTTTGATCCAGTGTATCTAGAAACTAAAATTAGAGTAATCGAAAATTATTGTTGCCTTTAAAACTGAAAGCGAAAACGGCAATTAAAAGTTAAAACCAACTTTTAATCATAGAATCATAGAATGGCATGGGTTAGAAGGGACCCCAAAGATCATAGATCTCCAACCCCTCTGCCACAAGCAGGGCCACCAACCTCAGGCCTGCATCTACACAAGGTTGCCCAGGGCCCCATCCAACCTGGCCTTGAACACTTCCAGAGATGGGGCATCCACCACCTCTCTGGGCAGCCTGTTCCAGCCCCTCACCACTCTCTCTGTAAAAAACTTCCCCCTAATATCTAATCTAAACCTTCCTTCCTTTAGTTTTAATCCATTCCCCCTTGTCCTGCCATTGTCTACCCTTTTAAAAAGTTGAATCCCCTCCTGCTTATAAGCTCCCTTCAGGTACTGGAAGGCTGCAATGAGGTCCCCCCGCAGCCTTCTCTTCTCCAGGCTGAACAAGCCCAGCTCTCCCAGCCTCTCTTCACAGGGGAGGTGCTCCAGCCCTCTAATCATCTTTATGACCCTAATGTAGGCTTATTGGATAAACAGATGGGTTTAAATAAAAAGAAAGTTGAGTTCTGAATTCTGTTCATCAGCTACAGTTGATTCTTTGCTGTTTCTATTGTCTTCATGACAAAGACATTTCCATGCAAACTCAAAACAATAAGGATCATGATTCTCGGTATAGCGACAATTTTCCAAACAAACAGCAAATTAAATTCCTTCAGAGGCAAGAAGGCCATTGCCACCTTTCTTTATATAAGAAGCAAGGATCCGCAGATATATTTAGGATGTGGGACAGACACCTGCTGGGTGGGCTGAGAGCCTGGACAGTTCCTCCTACCAGGTCCGCCAGCTCTTTTCAGCTCTCCATAGATAAAATGTTGGCTTTATTAAAGTCAGTAGATGTTACATATTTAATTTGAGCAGATCCAGGATTTCAGCTCATAAATCTGAAACACATTTTATAGTAGAAATCTCTTCCAGACAGCACCACAGCAAAAAGAAAGCATTGTTTTGCTTCCATAGTGGTTGATCTGAGCTTTTCCTTCTACTTTACACGATCTAGGAAGCAGGATGTCTGAGAACACATGTACCAGAGACCAAACATTCATCTTCATAATGCTCCTGAGAACCTATTTACCTTCTGTATTTTAGGCAGAAATACATGAACCCTTTAAATCAATATTGGGCAATTGCATTGCAAGTGACTTGAACCTCCAGCAAGGTTTGCAAGTATATGGAGGTTTGCTTTCTGACTTCCATAATTCATTTTGCTGTGGTATTTCCTGTTTCTGCCCTGAAACAGAGGCACTGATATATTACATGAGACACGGATCCTTTGTAGTTCTTAGTCTCAGAAGAACAAATTTCCAAAAAGGTGTGATACTGTGTAGCGGTGTCTATAATTGGGAGATTTAGAGAGTCCATTTGCAGATTGCATCTGCTTCTCAACTTTTGGATACTGATTATCTGAGGCAAATCTATGCATCTCTACAGACTTGCCTACTACATTTTTGTTTAAGTTATGATGCTTCTCAGGGGCTCTGCAGAGACTGAAATTTTAGTCAGGACCGAAAATACTTGCTGTGTTTTTTGAGGTGCTTCTCAGTACAGCAATACATAAGAAAATAATATTCTAAAAGGGCTTTCATATAAAATGAAATAGAACTAGCTATTGTGGCTCAGCATCTGTCAGATGTCCTATGCCTGAGGTCATTGGCTTAGGCCTTGACAAAACTGATGAGATTAGCTTGTCATTCCTGGTGTTGAGTTGCAAATGTCTGGATCTGGCTTCTACTGGCAATAGCTCCAAGGATAGGAGGAAAAACAGCTTATAAATTCTTCAGAGTTCTTTGGAGCCAAGAGCCACTTTTTGGGCTGGCTTTGCAAGCAATATTATTTAAAGGGTACTTGAAGACATGAGGATAAGTAAAGAGTAAAATCGGAGTGAAAATACTACAAAGTTATTGCTCACATAGAGTAACTGATAAAAACTGCATACATAATTATGTCCAGAAATATTTCTCATCATTCAGAACCATTCTTTCTTTGTTGCAAGGATTAAGCAAGAACTTCTTCACAGTGAGGGTGACAGAGCCCTGGGAGGTGGTGGAGTCTCCATCTCTGGAGATATTCAAGACCTGTCTGGACGCCTGTCTGTGCAATATGAGCTGGGGAGCTGCTTTGGCAGGGGGGGTGGACCCGATGATCTCTGGAGGTCCTTTCCAACCCCTATGATTCTGTGATTCTGTGATTTTTCAGGCAGATCACTTATTCCCTCAGCCATGTCTACCATTCTTTTTATTGTTTATTTTCTTGGAATATATTTGTGAAAAGTGGGAAATTTTATTTTTACTAAGATTTATTGGGTTTTGGCCAATAAATTCCGTTGACATTTTCTTTTAAAAATGTCCAAACTGCAGCCAGCTGGGAAAGGCAGACAAAGAATGACAGTTTTTTGATCACTAGAAAAGTAAACATAACAGCAAGTAAAATCATGAAGCTTTTATTTGGAAGGGGGGAGTGAACACTTATTGTTCCTTGGTCAATGGAAACATGAGGCTACTGACATTTTGCAGAATTCTCATGGAGAAACCGCTCAGACCTTGTTTCACTCTTAGATGATAAGGATCTAATAAATATGATGGGGTCCTGAGAATATATTCTACAAGCTATGGAGACATTTAGATTTGAATTTTAATTTTATTGGTTTTGTCATCTATCTGGAGGAATCCAATAGAATCCCAAGCCAGGGACTTTCCTATCATTTGAGATCATGAAATCAAATATACCAAAAATACTTTCGTTTTGACTTTGATAGACTCTTTCATAAGTAACTAGTGCCTGCTGGTCTAGTGGATTGTTTTTGTCAAATCTGTAGTCAAATGGTAATGACTTGAGGTCAATTATATTCTCTGGAGACTACATAAGTGATGTGCCAGCAAGCAATTAAACTAAATGAATGAAGGTATCAACAATGCAAAGCAACAAGTCTTGTAAGTACAAATGTTAACTGCCTGCTTTATATACTTCATCTGCATATTCATTTGTCAGCGTTAAATATATTTTAAAATAAATAAATATATTTGCAATGCCATAAGCTGGTATTTAAGGCCTCCTGCATGACAGATGCCATAATACTTCACCTGATTGTCAAATAATGTATGTTAAATGTGAAGAAGATTGGTTTTCATGCACAATTTCAGTAATTTTGTCTGCACTTTCAGGTGGCTAGTCTACAACCAGTGTTATTCACTTCACTGACTGAAGGTATTTAGGATCAAGCGCTCTGCTAAAATCACATTATTTTTGTGCTCCTCCAGAGAAATCTGTTAATAATTTTTTTGCTGTCTTTGAAGTTACTATCTAGTTTTTTAAGGTGGTGACTGACTTCCAGGTATTTAACAGGCCTTAAAAAGCAGTGCGTCCAGTTGCTGCATATTATCACAGATGAAGTTTGAACAAGGAATGCTGCAGTTGGAAGACATTGAAGCCTACACAATGAACCTCTGAATGACTAGTTACAGGGACCTGTCTTTGAAAAATGTGGCTATAGATCAGATTCTCTGAAGGTTTCACTAGTTAAGAAAAAGGAGCTGATGAAAAACAGCAGCCTTGAAATTTAATTCTTCTTGTGGTCTTTTCAGGTCATGGGCCAAATTCAGCTACAGGCCTAAGTAAGACTCATCATAATCAGTTAAATTTGCAAAACATAAGTCTCAAAAAGAAAAAATATTAATGTGGAAGATCTATTTATTTATATTTTTCTGTCATTTTCTGTCTCAAAAAGAAAAAATATTAATGTGGAAGATCTATTTATTTATATTTTTCTGTCATTTTCATAAGGCTAGAGAAGTTCTAATGAGAACCTTGACCAAAGAATTAAAGGTGGGTGAGCTGGGAAAACACTGTTTTGGAATTATGACAAAATAGAAGCATTTCACTCTGCACACACTGACCTGCAGTTGGAGCTGTGGGGAGCAGGAGCCAGGAAATGAATGCAGCAGTAATGAAGCCAGACACTGACTGTAGCTGAGCAGTTCACAGCAGAGCTGAGTGCTGCAGGATTTAAAAATTCACTATAGTCACTCTTCTGCATAAATGAGACGAGCTAGGGATAAATAACAACAATAGCATCTTGCTGTGCTCTCATAGTAGTTGCAGCAGAGTTACAGTGATGTAATTGGGACAAAAATTAATGCCATGAATTTAGTATTTGGAAATGAGAACTCTGATCCAGACCTTGGAAAATCTGTACCATGTCCTGCTAAAAAGAAGTCAGTTTTCATGCTTGGGTACCAATTAAGAGTGTTAAGAAATCCGAACCATGCTGTTGTCCCTTTCTTTGAAACTGGCTGGTATTTTTCCTGGAAACAGAAATAAATTTAATATTCTAATTGTTGCAGAAGTCTGCAGTATTTATCAGTAGACCTTTCTGCAAAAAGACCTTAATTTTTTTTATTTATTTATTTTTTTAAAACTGAAAGTTGGAAGATATATATAGGAGTGGGTACATGATTCTATACATTCTCTGTTATTATTACCCACTTCCTTTACTTTCTGCTACAGATCTTTGGAAGAGGCATGACTAGACAGACTTTTGATCTCACACAAAATGGCTAGTTATTGCCCTTATCTTCCTAAGTGCTTCCTTTTGCCATTGTTCTGGATACGTTTGGCTGTTTCCTTTAGTGTAAATAAGCCTTTCTTTAGGAAAAGTTTTCGGTTACATATGACATCTCACTTTCAGCAGAGCGGTAGTTAGGGAATGGGGCTGGAATGATGACAGATCCTATTCAGGTTGTCTTACACCTGTTTCAGAATACTCTGGGATGACAAATTGTATTCTGACTCCCAGGCCCATAGTTTCAACACCGGGTCACCAGGATGCCTTTTGAATGGGAAAGTTTGGCTCTTGACACCCAATTCCTTTCTGGCAATATTTCCAGGGGAAAAAAAAAAAGAAAAAGTTGAAAGACTGAAAATTTCTGTGAAAACAAAATACATGCCCTGCAGACAGCTCTGCCACCTGTGCTACAGGTTTCCTAAGCGTGTATTTCTTAAAGTTTGCACAGTATTTAAGATGTGCCAGCTTTAATCAGTAGATTAAAAAGGTTTCTGTAGTCCATGTGGTTCTTGTTTGTTTGTTGATTGGTTGTTTATATCAGGGGTGCCTAGCAAGAAAGAGTAAGTGTTGCTTTTAAACGTGGGTACATATGTGCACATAATTTAAAAAGAAGTGGTAAAAACTGAGCAAAGTTTAATGTGTTATGGAGCCAATAGATTTGTATCTTTGGCTCAAAAGGATTCAGTTTAATGTCCCAGTGGGACATTTTTCTTCTAAAAAATTTTAATTGGCTGCTGCTCTAAACATGGGACATGGGAATAGCTATTGACATTGGGATTCAGATCCACTCCATGTACCATCATTTTAAAATGTTACATCACCATAGTCTGAATTATTGTGGGAGCTAAGAGGAAGTCAGTACAGGGATAGTTATGATTTTACATAAACAGAAAACTCTCTTGCCGGAACTTTGAGTCTGCAGGAGACTGCAATAGTTATGAGAACAATTTTCTCACAGGAATTAGACTAAAGATGTTTACAGGCTTTTTAATGAGTTACGACTTATTTACTCCAGATCAAAATGATTTTTTCCTGAAAATATTTAGATGCACTTGGATTACATTCCTCTTGGAATGTGTGTTTCTGTTATTTGTTGCTGAATTTATTCTAGAAAAAACAGAGCAGAGGATAATTTATTAGTACCATGCTAGTAGAGGAAAATATGGATATAATAATAACAAAAGTGGAGGATAGCTTAGACAAAACAATTTGCACACCATGTCCAGCTAAAGAACACAAAATCTTTACGCACAAGGTATTAGGATACTGACTTCCCAGGTCTTTATCTTCTCTTACAAAATTGTTACATTGCTGGTTGGCCACTGTAAAATTAGTGGATGATTGCAGTTCAAAATGCTTTTCAATATCTGTTCTTAGAAAGTCATGATTATATTTGAATCAATTTTTTTGTTGTGTAGCAATGACAGCAGAAGGTTAATTTTGAAAGAATGTGGAATAGTATAAGACTTGGATAAAATAGAGGATAACTGGGCAAGAAGAAACAGAAAATCTGCTCCTGCTAATATTTTATGTCAACCAAATCTTAGTGGATTTTTCTTTTATTTACATATTTTTGCTTGTTCTGTACTGTTCCCTGTAATTTTGTGCAGCATGGATACTATTTGCAACTCCTCCAGTGACATCTAGATTATCTCAGAAACTGGACTTGGTGGAGGTGTTAATTTTCTCTTGCTGAACGGAGAAATAATTGGATATGATAACAGGAATCATGATGCGTCCCAAGTTTTGATAGACATCTCTGAAATGATAGAATGAGTGACAAGGTAACTCTGCACTCAGAAGGAAAAAAATAAATTATGAACTGACAGCTATATAGGCCTTGTCAATATTTATAAACCATGACTTTATTAAGGGAGGAAGAGTGGAAGGTTGTTTAGCTCAATTGCTGTTGCACTCATTAAATTTATAGCATATGTTGTCCCAGTTGTTTAACAGATGGATTGGAAAATGTTTCTCTGTGCTTGGTAAAGCTTGAACTGGGTGAATTTCTGAATGCTTTTTCAAAAAGCCAATATTTTAACCCTCTGAACTGCATTATCTGCAGTTGCTTTGCAATTTGTTATTCTACTTTACTACACAGCAGGGAAATCGCTGTAGAGTCTTAAGGGGTAATGTAGCCAATAGTGGTGCCAATAAAAAATGAAGCTTCTCTTATAATTTGACTTGAATTTTGGGTGGTTCTTTTTCTCTAGTGTGCAGTTTTGATCGTTGTACATTTTTTCACATATGCAACATGAAGAGACTGTTACTGGTTATTGCATGGGATACATTTTCATCGTTGTAAAGATCTCTCTCAAACTCTTTGACTTGCATGCAATTTCTCTAAGACACTTTTTTCTCCTGCTAGAAATATGTTGTATATGCTACTTGCATATCCAATTGCAAATGGTGTTTTTCCCTAAATATACATTGAAGGGACCTATCCCACTCATGACTCATGGGACTTGTGTGTACTGCATGGAGAGAAGAAACTGGCCAACTTCCTTCCTTCAGTGTGCTGTTTTCTTACCATACATTCTACCAAATAAGCACACCATCGAAGAGTTGGCTTTGAAAATGTCTAACTTCTACCAAGGCAACTTACAGGAAGTCCTCTGTTAGTCTTTATGATTGAGATTCCTCAATCTGACATTACTGAATGCATTTTATTCAACATGCAGGTACAAAATCCCCCTCCTCCCTCAACCCTCTCGATTCTCTTTATTTCTTTATGCATGGACAACCCATAGAGTATCCTACTCCAAATAGACCACTGTAACTTATATTGTCTCATTGCTACTTGTAACTTAAGAGAAAAAAAATGTTCCTTTTTTAGCTTTTAGAAAATTGAAAGCTGAAGCATTAGCAAGCTTTAGGAAACAAGTTTTGCTTATTCACAATATTTTTATTCCTGTGTTACTGCTGGAAATATGAGCAGTTATATATTTTTAAATCTAATTATTCACGACTAGAAAGCAAATAAAACTTGGAATTATCCTGAGTAATTAAGAATGGCCAATTCTAAAGCGTCTCTTTTGTCAGGTCTCCAGAGAGATTGCAACTGACCTCTGCTTGACAGAGTGTGATTCTTACATCTCCTCTGTAATTTGCTGTGATACAAAACTATCCTGGTCTTTGCCTGAATGAAGATTGCAGGGGGAGAGAGCTTGCTCTGAAATGAACATGGAATCAGATGGGTCTAATATTGGGAATTAATTTTATACCTTCACAGAATTTTGTTGTCATAAGAAAAAAATAGCCACTTATTCTTGGGTGTGAAACTTGTCTGTGTCAGTCTAGTGTGTCTGTATTTTGGTCTGACTTGCTCTAGAAGCCTCAGCACACCACACAACGATCCTCTGTCTCTAGGTTGAGTAACAGCTATATGATACTCCCAGACATACCTTTCCTAGCCACATGACATATTGCCATTCCAAGTACTGAAAGACTGTATATTTCTCTTTCCTGTTATTATAAATTCCATATAAAAACTAAACTTTAGAAATACAGTGAGGTATTTGCCAGAGACATGAACCCAGGAGAGAGAGTTTTTCTGGGATCCCTTCTAGCAGTTTGGTCCTTTGCAGATGCTCAGGTGGCCGTCAGGGGATGAGTCGAGACCTACACTCAAACCAGGGGTGCAAGAAAGAAATGTTTTCATGGGCATAAGAGGTAGTGACCTGAGGTGGCCCCTGTAAGTCAACAAAAATGTGCAAAAGGTTTTGGTCGCATGAACAGAGAGAGAGCTTGAGTCATCTAGAAAAGTGATGGGAAAAGGAATGTGTCAGATGGAAGACAGGAGGGACAGTGTGAAGAGAGAGGGAGAGGAAAAGCACAGAAAAGGAGCTGGGTGCAACAAGGTCCAAGAATGACAGATGCCAGGGAAAGGAGAAAAGGATATGTCTGTAAAATTCGTGGCAGAATCTCCAGTAGGATTTCTACTTAGGGAAAGCAAGGCAGCAAACTACTTGACAGGGTTAGAGATAGAAGAAGTGTAAAGGAAAAAAACCACTAAAAAACTTCAAAAGAGTCCCTCAGCCAGACCTGCCTTTGCTGCAAGAATAGCAATGAGATTCCAGAGGCAGGAGTAATCATGTCTTCCAGATGAGAAGACAAAACCCTAGAAGCTTGAGGGACAAATTTAACATAGAAGAAGGATCAAAAAGTTGCCCCAAATCTGAGAGGGATATGGGAACTGCTGCTGATCTAAAAGAGGAAGGAATTACCCAGGGAAGTTTGTGTCTTCTTGGCATGAAGTCAGAGAAGGGCATTTATCTGCCAGAGAGCAGCCTTACTAATGTAGTTAGTTTCACATGCAATTCTTACCACTCCACTAAATTATAGACACCTTTCCTGGGGCTCTTTGCAACTGTCATTGCCTCCTGTTTATGCCCCTAACCCTGTGCCCCCATGGCTGGGATGTCAGCCCATCTCTCTAAGTGGCAGCAGCTTCAGCTGCGGGCTTTAGGATTAGGAAGAATGCCCTTCCATTTGTGTGGTTCTCACTGTGGCTGTATAGTTCCTACCTAAAGTTTGGCACTGAAAGCAATATTCAGTGTAAATGGTAGAGTTTAAAAGAACCCAACAAAACCCCAATTGTATAAGAGTAGGAATCTCCAGCCATTTAAAAAAATCTCTAAACTTTTATTTCACCTAAATCTTTCTTGAAGAAGATTCAGAAGGTGCTTGTCTTCACACACAGTCTCCTTACCTGTCACTCTTTATGACGACTGGTAATAATTTCATGATTGGTACCCGTAAATTTTGTCTTTCATCCTTCTGGTTTAACACTTGATACCTTTTGGAATTCAGGTTCATTGTTGTTGTGTCAGGTCGTGGTACTCTCACTGCAGTCACATTATTTGCTTATTTTCACTTCATTCAGTTAGGTTCCAGACTGAGATGATATTCCTTTTTAGGTCTTTGAGAAAAATTAAGTCTGCTTTTTGTTGAAAAGTTGCTGCTATGAGACAAAATACCTGCAGTATAAAAAATGTGTGTCTGAAAGGCAAAATATGGGGTTTTTTTCGTGTTATAGGTCAGTATTTCAAATTTGAGCAAACAATATTTGGAGTGAACGATTATCTCCTTTGATCTGGCTCCCCTATGGTGAGATTCTCTGGTTGACTCAAAGGAAGGAAGATTAACTTCAAGGAAGCAATGGTCATTGGCCATTTAAACTTGTTTTTTTTAAACTCATCTGTGTCTGAGGGAAACAAAACCAGATGGTGTTACATAGGAGAGAGGAGAAAAGGTGAGGCCATGGTATATGAAGGCCTTCATACTGCTTATGTTGGCCTGCAAGAGATTTATTAAATTATACCAATGTACACTTGCTGAATCTGTGGCAAGAGCTGGTTTGTGCAAGAGCAAGATGTAATTACACCAATGGGAGCAGAAAATACAGCCATCTGGGCTTACAGTTCTATATTCAGCTGATGATGAAAGAGGTTGTACAATATCCTGAAGTTCCAAGCAGCATCCTGGCTTACTCTGTGTCTACAGTGCATGGATGGTCTGAAATTGTAACTGAACTCCAAACTGTATCATAATCATCCCTCTTCAGGATTGAAAAGCCTCCATCAGAAGAAAAGCACTGGATCAGAAGAAAGACAACTTGACTCGATGTGATCTTCCCTTTGTAGTGCAGCTGGAACCACTATCCATAATATTTAAAACTTGGCTGAGAGGGGAAACTAACAGCAGAGAGGGTAAAAAAATTATTCCAGAACATCTGAACTGTATCTGATGCTGTGAAGTCTCTCATGAGTTCCAAAGGCAAAAAGTTTAGATTAAATCACTATGAATTTAACAATCCAGTCCTGGGATTTTGGATCCTGCTCAGTCCATGTAGTTGTATGAAAGAAAATATTTTTCTTTTAACTTTTCCTTTTCTGTAACAGCAGTAATGCCATGAAAGCTCTTCTGTGTTAAGAGGAGATAAATCTAGAGCTAGGGACAAGAGAAAATGGATGTACCTTATGGAGAGTGTTTCTTCCTTTGTTAATAGGAAAAAATTGCCTTTCTTTTACTGCAGCTGCTGGCCTAGCTATTCAGACCAGAGGTTATTTACTTTCAGAAGCGTGTTACCAGTTTCTCAGATACACAATATTTTGAGTAGATTGCATGTGAATGCTGACTTCGATCTATGGTATGGCAACCGCAAATTTGTTTACAGGAAATTATATTCCAAACAGTAGTATTAAATGTCACTGAGTTTGATGGACAGAAAAACTGCATAGACTGTTTCTGGAATTCTTGGATTGGAATTCAATGGAGCAGAAGCAATCTCACTAAGAGAGAGGCAGAATATTACTGTACAAGTGTAGATGTTCCTGTGGGAAACATAATGAATTTCCCGTCTCCTCCCTTTTCTCTCTTGTCTCTGACACCAAAGATACTGTTAGAATTTCTTCTTAAGCTGGGTTCACTAGACATCATTGAAACAATATTGAGTGCATACAACTACATTGATGAATGTACAAAATTAGTGAAATACATAGTTTGTAGAACCTTCTTCTTTAGGATTTTTGTTGTATGTGAAGTCTTAGAGAATGGCTACCATTGCTTTATTCTTAGAAAGGGATGTAGGAAATTATCAGTTTCCAAATACAATAGGCTACAAATATATTTCATGGGGATGTGGCATTTGATTTAATTCCCAGAGAGTCAGATTTTGAGCCAATATCTTCTTTCCCTGAAAGCACTAGAAAAATGCTTTTGCAGTATAGTAACAGTCATGCCTTTAGATTTATACTAAAGGCAAGTTGTGCTGATTTATAAATTATCCTGGTTTCTGACAGACCAAGCTACACACATTTCTTTGTATGGACACCAGACTGCCTTGTGTTGACAAATTTACCTAAACGTGGAGTATCTTCTGCCACCCTTTTTCTGTTCTTTCTTTTTTTTTTAAATTCTTATCATGTTCTTAGCTTCAGGAGGGGACATATTGCATTTCCCTTAGCAAGTCTATACATATTTTGATGGAACAGTCAGGTTTTTTCTGTCTGACTTCAAGAGACATGGTGATTTCAACAATTGCTTCCCTTCATCTGATGGGCATTCCTGCTGCCTCAGCTGCTGTGAGGACTTTACACTACTTTTCTCTAAGACTCATTCTGTTGACTATCTCAAGGCTAGAAAAGTTTCTGTCACTGTAACGTATGTTGAGTAGAGTCATAAGGAACACAAGGCCACTGACTGACAATGTGGGCACTGATACTGTGTCCCAACACCTCCTGGTGCACTATGGAATCAGGATCCAGAATCAGTCATCTTCAAGCACTTTTCTGCAGGAGTACACTTGCTGCAGTACAGAAAGAGGATCTTGGATTACTATACTTTCTTTGGAGTGACACATGCTGCTATATCATCTGCCACCAGAGCAGTATCAGGGCACAAAACCTCTTCATGGGACAACTGTCGAAGTGGACACTCTGCCTGAGCCTCTTCCTGCACACAACGGACCACTAAATAACTATATTGCATGTGATCATACATACACACAGCACACCCAACTGAAAAATGGGGATGGCAAGTTGCCTCTCTTTAATAACACTGTTTATCTCATGCAATAACAATCTGGTCTTTCAGAAATGGCATAGAGAGAAACGAATGGGTTATATGAAGGATCAATGGAACTTCATGCTCACAAAGCTCTTTCCCATGGCCCAAACAATGAATCTGAAAAATAGGATTTTTATTGTCATTGCTAACTTCTATCTGAATCATTCTTAGTGCAGTATGTGTAGTAGTTTCTGTAGGAATACAGCTTTACAAGAGGATGGTTTCTACTAAAGATGGCCCTGACCCTCAACCTGACTATCCCAACCTCAATGGGGAAATGAACTGGGTGGAGATCATGAACTAAAACTAGATCCACAGCCACATTTTGCAAATGACCTTTCCCTGAAACAAGACCTGAATGCCTCTGAAGTTTTAAATGTTAGTACTGGAAATCTAGAACTGCCTTCTGCTTTTGTGGCAGGGATTTTTTCCCATTACTCTTCAGTCCTGACTCCTACACCATCTTTGAAATGTAGAAGAACCTTCAATTTATGTTACTTACTTTCAACATTGTTAATGACAGCTTATCCTTTTCTAAGAACATAGGTCATTATGGAAGCAAATTTGAACAAAAGTCTTCTTCAAAAAAATAGTTCATATGGCAGGTACAACATGTGCTGTTACCAGTCACAATAGCTTCTAGCTCCAGTAAGCAAATTGAAGTTACTAGACATGAATTGATGTAACTTGAGATAGTTCCATGAATTTAAGTGGTGCTGCTTTGATTTATAGCAATAGGGACCTGGTCCTCATTGCTTTGCATGAGAAGAATAACATATCTCCTGCATATACTATATTTTCCTGCATATAACATTTTTGATTACCCTATGCTCATTATTAATGAAAAGGGGTGGTAATCCAAAATCACAACTTCTAAAGAGTCTGTGGCTATTTTTGCCAAGAACAACACCCTACACCAGCTTTTACATCAGGGTGAAGGCTGTTAAGTATCTAGCAGATTTATTTTTCATAAAAATAGAGTTAATATATTATATGTGGTTCTTTAAAGGCTACATGGGTTTTGAAAAGGGCTCTTTTGGGATCAAATTGCATTCATTGCAGAACTTGATATGGAGATGGTGAAGCTCATTAAAGAGCTTTATGGCATGTAGTCATGCCACTACTACCACAAGTCTACAAAATTTTTCCAAATTGCAATTCCAGGCATATTTTGGTTTCTTATGAGCGAAAACAAGTGGCACAGTAGGAGACCATAGGCTAAGAAAAGAAGGAAATGGGATGTATTTCTCCTCTTGAATAAGTTGCTAACTTGCTAACTTGCAATAATATATTGTGTATATAAAAATCATTGAAATGCCAAACCAAAACACAAAAGATAGTGTTAAGCATAGGCCACCCAGTTTCAAAAGAAGATTCAGAATCAAGTAACCTAACTATGTAGCTGATTGAGAACATATTTTGACCAATTTCTGCTTTAAGAATGGTCAAATCGTGTTGTTTGGGTTTTTTTTTTTTCTCCTTACAATACTTTGTTATGTTTAATCTGTCATTCTTAATGGTGTACTTAATCTCAGTACATTTTAGTAAATACCAAAACTTAGGCACTGGAATTGGAATTTAAGAAGAATTCAAGAACCAAATTCAAAACAGTGGTTTCCAAGTCTCCACTTAGTCGCTGCTTGTATACTTCTTAAACTACCCACAAAATTTTCTAAATCCCAGATAACTAAAATTTTGCTTCTGGGCATGGACAGAAGCCTTTCAGTTTTAGTTACCTGAGCATTTCAGTAACTATCACAAACATATTGACCGACCAGTAATTCCATAGTTAAGTTACTCTAATGAGCCTATTTTTGCTTTACCTTCCAGGAAGGACACTATCTTCTAACTGAAGGTTATAAGAATTACTAAAGCACTTTTAGAATCCTCACCTGCATTTTCACAGCCTCCTAAATGTTTTGGTAGAAACTGCCAATATTGAGAATTATTGTCCTGTAATTCTTCTGCAACTTCTGAGGTTTCCTAGAGGTATCATGTCAAATCTTTTAGGAGATCCCAAATCTAGTAGCCCAACAGAGGTGAGTCTGCCACAGTTCTGTGTTCCCAGGTCCAGCCAGTAGCAATACTGAACACATATTGACACTAGAAACACAAACACATATATAAATGCACAGATGCACATGGTCACACAGATCAACAGAGACAGAAAACAGAGCACCCACACAAGCAGCACCAATGGTCTCCTCCTCTTCCTGCTCAGGATGAAAGCCCGTTAGTATAAAATATATAAGTATATAAATTTACAAGATAATATGGATTCCTCCATAGTAGCTAGTCTTAGACACTTAGTCTACCTAGTAACTACCCCAGGATGCTCTGGTTTCCAAGATGTCTCACACACATACAAATATGTCCCTCCAATGTCCTGGTTCCAACCAGGCCAGAGCTAACCTCTCCAGCAGCCAGCCCAGGTGAGCTGAGTTAGCCCAACCAGTTTCCCACACCACCTGACATCCCTCCCCCTTAAAAGGGGCTGGTGGGGAGAAGTGGTCCTGGGTGCCTCCAGGGCAGTCTGAACACAGCTGGGACATCAGATTGGTTCTTGTATCATGCAGTACTCTGTGTTATCACTGGGGTGAGTGTGATTTGCGTGGGCTGTTACTGTTCCTCTTTCACAATGGGTGATTTTTTTGTCACTAAACTGCCCTTATCCCAATCCACAGAGGTTCTGTCTGTTTCTTCTCTGGGAGTAAGTCAGTAGCATGTGGTGCTCAGCCACTGCTTGGGGCTGAACCCCCACACCCAGAACTATGACCTTACCAGTAGGTGACATCCACACCCCAAGGTCTCTCCAGAAGCTGGATTGGACCTCTTGGTCAACCAGTAGCCAACTATCAGACCCCTCTCATCTCCCCTGGTATCTGGCCCAGACTTAATGGCTGCACTGTTGCTTCTAAGCATTTTATCCTACTTGCTGGCTAGACTGGCTTGCTCAGTAGTGGTTGCACACCAACATACAAATCAACACAAATGAACACTCTCTGGTCGCTACAGTCATTGCCACCCTTCATGCATGGGCTCTGATGTCATGCAGTCTGAATCCAGTTACTGTACTTCGACATCTGAACATGCAAAGTCCCATGGAGTAGAGAGCCTCTTGCCCACAGAAATAAGTTGGAAATTGAGTTTAATAAGTTAAGATAGGCTGTGCATGGCCAGACAAATGTACTGACCAAGTGCCAGTTTATAGATGGCTTTTATCCCTGTTTTCCTCTAGTTTCCTGCACTTGTTCCTCCTTGAACTCTTCCTCTGCCCATCCTTGGTATTTACCCTAAAGATCTCATAAATCCTGTATAATCCCATGATTTTCATGCCCTTCATCCCCTGGACAGCTTCTTCCATAGACTGATGGATGGGGCTCACCTCTGTCTGAGGCTCCCCTGTGACAGCATTCTTCTCTGAGTAGGTTATTGGAGTTTGCCCATCTGCTGTTGTGTCTTTCTACTCCTTTGTATTCACAGAGGTGCAGGCTCCTGTGGTAATCATATTATCTATTAAATTCCTCTCTGTCTGAGGATCTCTTGAAGATTTTTCTGAAAGTCTGCTCCAGATAATTGGAATGGAAATATGACAGGAAGTTAACACACGGAGGAGGCAATCACAGCTTGGTTAATACATTTTAGTTCCATTTGGAGCACAAATTAAAGCAATATTTCATAGGCTGAAATGCACTTATAAAAGAGTTTTGTTTTAAAGTTATAATCACAGTTCTGCTTATTCAGCCTGGAAAGAACTGATGAGTCAATACAGGTGACAATGATAAATAAGGAAATTTGAGAAAATTAAAGAAAAACAAAATAGAGGAAACAGATTTGGAAAAAAGGTTGTTTATTTGCTTTGTATTGTTTTACTGGGGTAGTGAAATGGTGATAGAGGGCTGCAGAGAGGAGTCTTGCTGTGGATAATGTATATTACAGAATCACAGAATTACTAGGTTGGAAAAGACCCTTAAGATCATCAAGATGCCATGATTTCAGAGAGCATTTCTAGAACAAGAGTGTGATACTAGGAAATGCCATATAACATTGAAAAAATTATTTTTCCATGCATGTAAATTTTTATTTTGTTTCTGAAATTCTGATTAGTGAAGCGTAACATTGTTTTTACCCTGGGCCTGCTGCTACAGTATGGGAGCAAGAGATGATGACTCTCATTAGGTGTCTGCTGCAAGCTGTGAAAACTGAATTCCCAGCCCAAGGATAATAACAGTAGCTCCTACTATCTGAAAACATAGTTTAGAGGTGAAGTAATTTTTTTTGCTTAAGAATGTTTTTCATGTTGCAGTGTTAAAGTTGGTACACCTTGCAGAGAATTAAGAAGACAGGGAGCACGATTTGTTTCATTAGCTTTGGAAGCCTGGATATTAAGGGAAGTTTTAGAAATAACCTATGGAGACAACCAACCCAGGACTGTTGGATTCTAATCTCAGCTCTGACAGAGAGCATTGCACGACGACCATGGGACAGACACAGCTATAATGGGCTCAAGATGCCAGAAATCCAGCATGCTAAAAACACAGAGTTGCAGGAGTCTGGGCACTGTCTTCCTGAGTTAGTCTGCTGTTGGGCCCATGCTCACATGTCCTAGATCTCAGGTAGGGTTGTTAAAATGGGTGCAGTTCAGGGCCAGCTTGGTTCGAGGGCCTGGCTTGTGGTGGTTCTTGTCCTGCAGGAGCAGGTGTCTTGTCACTGTGATCCTCTGACTTCCAGTCCTGGGCTCAGTGCATGCTGGATGAACTTAGGTCTGCCTACACCAGAGGTGCAGAATGGCCCTTCACGCCTTTCATTATCCCACTGTCACTGCTCTGAAACCTGTGGATTTAAATATATTGAGAGTTGATATACATAGATGCAGCCCTGATATATGTAGTGCATGTATAATTAAACTAAACCCTAAGTCTGACCAACCTTTACAGACTTAAATATAGTAGGAACCTCATTCCGCATTTTACAACTAGAAGACATTTCTGTTCTTTGTGTTATCACTAGAGCATCTCTTATCTACATTAAGTATGCAAAGAAATAAAATTAATTTTTGATAATGGTGATATCAGCGACCATAAATTCTGTATATTGGCTTTTCCATTGGATGCTCTAAGACATGAAGCTGAACTTCTGTACAGGAAGCAGGTAAATGAAATACACAATCTATTATGCAGCTCATACACTTAGAAAAAATAAAGGATACCTCCTGAAATAATTATATTGGGTTTTATGCTACTATTGATATTACTAACTATTGAAGTAGCAAGAAGGTTCTAACCTGAGTTTAAGTACAATTCTGTTAGGTGTGTACAAACACATGGTCAGGGACAGCCCTTCCATCAAAGACTTTACAATCTTTGGTTGGGAATTTTATTAAGACCTACTTCTTCACACTGTTTCTGAGACAGAGAGGCAGCCAGCTCTGTGAGTGCAAGTCTAAACACAGAATGCTTTATGAATAACTTCATTGAGAGTAGTGCTTCTAAAGGTGGAACATGATGTTGAAAATTTAAACAAAAAAAAAAAAGAGGAAATTATAAACTACTTACATGTTTTAACCAAGGTCTCAGTCCAAATTCAAGGAGGCATAAAAGGTGAGGGTAAAAGGTTAAAGACAAGAAAAACGTTAGAGTATGGTGATAAGAAATGAACAAGAAAGGATGTAACAGGGGTGAAATGAAGTAAGGGACAAGGGTAGGAGTGACTATGTACTCTATTTTAAGTTGTATATTAATTTTCTGTGGCATTTAGCAGCCAGGACATTTTGTCATCTTTCAAATGAGAAAAAAGTTTATTTGTTCATGGCATGGCAACGTCAGAGTTGTTATAGAGAGATAAGAGAGATAAGAAATACACTCATCAGTTAGGTACATATGGAGGCTTCTAAGTAATGCAAGGATTTTCCTTGTTTTGAGGCATAATGAATGAATGCTAGCCCATCCTGTGAATGGATAACATAAATGGAAATATACAGGGAAGCAGAATTAGAACAGAGTTTTCGTGTTTCAATTTTAGCAAAGTCATTAATCTGATATTCTTTCCCACGAAAAATATTTTTCCATTATGATTTTTTAAAAATAGATTTTTCAGATAGCATTTTAAGTATTTGAACATAGTATTTTATCAGGATGCTTTTTTCATATTTTTAATATTTTTTTCTCCATAGCTATATGGGAAAGAAGGACTAGTCAGAGAAGAAGAGAGAAAGACTATGCACATGCGTGTGGCACATATGTAAGAACTTACTTTTTGGAGCTGGACTTTGTGGCAAAAGGTAGGTTCTCTGACAAACTGTAGTCACAGAATCTCCACACAGGCTTGACGTCTTCTGAAAGTTATCCAAGAGCAAGACAACCATAACTATCGCGTAGTCAAAAGGCAATTGGACAGAGAGGCAGCATGGGTGAGAGCTGAAGAAGTCTAGGTAGTTGGCTAAGGGGTGGGCAGAAGGATAGTCTGGCACTCCTCCTGCTGCTTCATTGCTGATCATATTTAAATGTACTTTTCCCTTACATTAGACATTCAGATTTTCCTTTCCTTTTTCTTTTTAACTTAGAAAGCCACCTCACCTTTCCTTCAGTGCCTCATTTTCTCAGCCCTCATATTCCTACAAGGCAGAGAATTTTAAATCAGGAGAGGCCAGTGGTACTGTTACATCACAGTAAAATGGGTAAGAAGGACAGCAGATGCTGAGAAATAGAAGGCTGGTTTGGCCAGTACTCATCCACAAAGATTTTGTATTGACCTTGCCAAAAAATGCAAGATAGTAACTGATGGCTTCTGCAATGCCATGGGAGGCAGTTTAGAGGGGCCCTGCAGCAAATGTACTTGCTATATAGGCATCCTCTACACACCTGCAAAGCGTGTCTGCTGTGCACAAACAGTAGTTCTGATCCTTCTGGTATCAGAAATATAGCACTGACAGCTATTTCTATAAAATTACAGAAACAGAAAATTCAGTACACAGTTTCTTTTCTTTATTAGCTGGTAAAAGGAACTTTACTATTAAATCTATTATAGCTAGTAAAATCTAGGTAGAAAAATGAACTTTAAGTTTTCAGAGGAATCTGCACCATGACGGACCTGATATTGTTTCTAGAGTGCAGTCCCTGCCC
This sequence comes from Zapornia atra, assembly GCA_013400835.1. Classification (NCBI taxonomy): domain Eukaryota; kingdom Metazoa; phylum Chordata; class Aves; order Gruiformes; family Rallidae; genus Zapornia; species Zapornia atra. Next base: position 82,223 of record VZTU01009203.1, read on the forward strand.
TCTGCTCAGCTTATATGCTATGAAGTGTGCTCAGGCCTCTGCTATTACACTTACTACTGGCATAATAATCACTGCAAGCTGAGTGAAGAATTTATTTTTGGCTTTACCTTAAGGATAAAAATGACTTGTGAAGATTCCTTGACACACTGAAACAGGCTGGCAAATCATGTACTTACAAACTAAAGCTGGAGTGTGAAGGTGAAGACATGGGTTATTTCTTACTACTGCCTGGTGTAAGTACCTAGTGGCAAAATTAACTACCTTATTATATATACTTATTTTTCTAAAATCAAGGAATATATCTACATAGGGTTAGATCCTGAATAAACTGTATTCCAGAAATGGAAAAGTCCACACTGCAATAAGAGACATAGCACAGTCATTGTGTATCAAAACTCAAAAATTACATTTCCTTTCTTGGAATTTGATAATATAAAATTCTTATGTTGATTATTCAGGACTGGAAGAGAATTTGTCAGGGAAAAACATAAGGTTTCTCACACAAGACTGCACAGTAGCCTATTATGACCATCAGACCACTGACTAAAGGCAGTGAATGTTAAAAGGTAGTATAAGACTACAGTTGAATAGCCAATTTGGGAATTGAAATTTAGGTTCTAAAATGTTTTTTATCTGGGAACCATATTCTCCTGACACTGGAAATGAATAACTGTCGTTGACTTTTTAAAAACTGCTTGTCTCTAAAGTGGGAAAACAAGGCCTTTGGGTATACAGTGCTTACCACAAATCATAGGAGTGCTCTGTTCTTTATTTTCTCAAGCTTGCCATCTCCTCCTTTGACCATTCTGATTTCTCTTTTATTAATGATGGATATTCATAAATAGAAATTTGTCTGCAAGTGATGAATTTTGCAAATGAGATTCTCATTCAGTGTCCAACTTCTTAAGAAAACAAGCTCATAAGTATCTCCAGACAGAAGCAGAAGCCATTGTTTTTAGTGCATAGCTATAACTAAATATACTTAAATATATGCATGCACAAATGCCATTCACATTGCCTTTTTCACTTTGTTTCTTGTTCACTATATTGTCTTCTAAATCAATGAAAGGACAATAGTGTCAAAAATTGGTTTACAAATCTAAGATAAACATAAGAATAATGTAGGAGACTGGAAGATGCAAAGATGTATAAATAGATGACAAAAAAGAAAAGATGGGCGTTTCCAGTGTCCAAATATATGAGACAAGGATTAGAAAAGTGGGAAAATCTCAAAAAGAATATAAGAAGCAAAAGTAAAGTGAGGAGTGAGGCATTCTGTTATAGACTAATGAAGATGTTATACTCTTAACGTATTCTTAGCTAAAGATCAAATGATATGATCTTTCACAATAGAAATAAAAACCCCTCAGATTATACACAGACAGCTTATAGGAGCCAAGTAGCTAAATTAATGAACTGAGGAAAAGCAGGTTGATTAATCTTTACCTATTACGACTGTGGTGAGGATTTGATAACAAGCCAAGAAAAACAACAATAATAGGGAGCTTTCTAGCTGAGGAATGGTGTTGAGGTGCAGTTTTAATTAGGATTGTGAGTGAAAGACAGCAGAAAATAGCTTTCACATTTAAGTGACAAGTATGAAACATTTTACATATTAGTTAGGAACAGCGTCTAACATTACATTCATTAAAGTTTGTCCATTTTCATTTTGTTGCTGTGTTAATATTTTTGCACACTTTTTAAATATTCATTAGACTATTATTGTAAATCTTATTACTGAAGGGAAAGAGCAGTGTCTGAAAAGGAACAGAGAAGGAAGAATTTTTTTTCTAGTGACCAGAACAATCTAACTTTATCTCAGTTTGGCATTTGAAAGACTACTCCAAGATGAGATGCCTTAGTTATTTATATAAAAAATTAGGCATAACTTCACTTAAAGCTTAGAAATTTAAAGAACTTTTAAAAAAGTATGGATTTTTTAGTGAGCAGTATGTGAACGCCAAGCCTTCCTTTTACTCCTTTGTCATATGAAATTATCACTTCTGTGAAATATAGATATAGTGCAGTCCTATATACAGTTCATGTTGCAATCCTATATAATAACCACTAAGATTTGGTTACATTAATTCAACTTCTTTGACCTAAGTAGCCGTGATGTAAATCTTTTCAACAGCTTGCTCTCCTTTAGCTTCTTGGGGATTCTGCAAAGCCTTATCACTGCTGCCTTTGTACTCTCACCCTGAGGAAAGCTGTAGCAACATTGACATCAAGTAGCTAGGAAAACATCTGCATGTGCATTACATATACTTCTTTGGGTTCAGCTCAGCTAATGAGCTGGCTGCTTCCATGTAAATCAAGTCAACCAAAAACAGTTAAAGCTTTCATCAAGTCAGCAGTGCTCTGGGATCTCTTTGAAGGTGGGGCCACGTTCACTGCAGTGGCTGAATGTTGCCCATATAAACACCCCATCTCAAAGATGTTGTTCTGTTTTTCAGACAGGCTTACAGTTGTTGAGAGGAAGTGTGCCACTGCGCCAGGTACCAGAAGCCAGACCAATTTACTTTGAATTTGTGGAAGGGGGAGGAAGAAAGAAAACACCCAACAAAAGTCCCATGAGTGGTTTTGGAGACATTAACAAAAAATAGAAAGCATGAAAAGCTGAGATCACATCTGGGATTTATCACTGTGTTTTGATAAACCTTTGGGCTTAGCCAGGACTCTGACCAGCACTAAGAATTCAGTGAAATTACAGCACTCATGTTCTCAACAGAGTTTGTCAGATCAACTTTATACTTGAGTGTTTTTGACTGATTAATTACCCGCATAGACAAGTGGAGTTCAGAGAAAGGTGACTTTTTCTTCTCAGGAAAGTTAAGCATAAGAAGTATTAGTAGGGAGAGTGATTGTAATTTGAAGAATGGGAATTGTTAGTTTGCTTCAACCCTAATTAAAAGGTAATTTCTGGATCTTCTTGTAGAGTTTGAGATCCAATATACTTAATATCAGGTCAATGTGTTGCATACTGCCAGTAAAGGAGAGGTCCATAAAAATGTCTTAGGTTAGGTGTCCAGGGCCTTTCACAGTGCATGAGGTCTTAGGTGCCTAGGCATGGGGAGTCAGCTCAATTATCTGCTTGGAAAAGCCAGGGAGAGAGTCCTAGTTAACAAACTTTAAAGTAATTCTTTAGTTACTATATATTTCATTATTTATGCAAAAATATGACAGCTTTGACTTGAGGGCTTCTAACAACTATGTCCTTGGAATATTTTGTAGCTAAGGGTCCTGTCTGAATGACTAAATGTGCTAAGTTCATGCCTCTTCAATCTGGGCAGAGGAATGACATTAAAAGTGGTGCCCTACAGTGTCTCTAAAGACAGAATTCTGGGCAACATTGGAATTCCTGCCTCCGTTACTTGCCTGCCTTTTTCTTTCAGATGGCTTCAGAAGAAAGCTGTCTGGATCAAGTTCTTTGGGGAAGATTTATTCAGAATTCCTAGTAGAGTAATTCTGCAGTGATCCTACCATCAGATACTTTGGGCAAATCTTGGTCAATGAAAAGCTATTGAGGGCTATAGAGACAGTATGTCAAGCTGTGGAAGTGCCTGAATCCCAAACCAGAGAGGACAGGGTTGGGCACATTTGTCACACGTGTGCATTTGATGGTGTTTTTAATCCATCAGTGGGAAACAAAGAAGAAACTTTTTTCTATACATTTGGTCCTATCTTAGGTGTCTCTTGAACATGGTGTTTGCAGCTGAAATCCTTCTTCTTGACTCTACTGTTCTTTGGAAATGCATGGTGGACTCTCAGATTTAACAAACAAGAAGGCAAAGATTTAAGGAAGAGACTTTTAAATAAAATCCTGGTAACCAAAGCATTTACACCCAGCATTTCAAACACTCCATAGTCCCTTAATCAGGTGAAGCAATGTTGGGTCCTTATATAAAAGTAGGCTACAGAAATTAATTCAAGTTCCACATTAATTCAAGACCCCATCTCAAACTTCTGAGAATACACATCTCAGTATTCCTACACTGCATTCCCCGTGCTGTCCATACATTGTAGCCTCTGATGGCTTAATGGAAAAAGAATAGATAAGCAGACTCTCTAGGTTTGTTTGACATGATCTGGGGCAGCATCACCTTGTCTTTACTTCAAACATTGAAAGGTCGTTATTGGCCTCAAGAAGATACAAACATAAGACTCTGTTGAAACTAAACACAAAGAAATTGAAATTCTTGCTTTGTGGTTCATTTGAATGTGTTTTTAATCTTTCTGCTACTGGATAATTTCTTCCTCTGTATTTATTTAAAGGACTCTAATTCTTCCCTTCCTGTTAGTATAAATACCAGAATTGGCTTTAATCTTCCTTTGTGTAATTTAAAGATGTAACTTCTAAAGTCTTTTGCTAAAAGATATGATATTGAGGTCTTACACGTAGTCTTCTGAAAGAGCTTGTCTTCTTCCATTATAAATTTTTAAATGTGAAAAGCACAAGTGGGAGTCCATGGGCCTTTAGCTATCTACCATGACTGTTTCAGTGTAGATTTCAGGTGATAGTACCTGTCCTGTGAGACCACCTTCCTTTTCTACTATTGCCATACAGAATCACAGAAACACAGAATCGTAGGGGTTGGAAGGGACCTCGAGAGATCATTGGGTCCAACCCCATACATTTCCCTTTGGCTGTGTTTTTAAACACACAGTTCCCATAAAGCAGGTTGAGAAAACCATAGATTACCCCACGTAAGTGGTTTGTTATCTTCTGCACATACCACTTCTTTGGGCTTTGTATTTTTTTTTCTTGAACTTCACTAGATATAATTTTGTCTTTTGTTCAGATAATTTATGAAAGAGATTCAACAGTATTTGGCAATGATCTATCCCCATTCAAAACCTTCTTAGAAATATCTACACTGGAGGTTGAGGACAATTTGAGGTCTATCAGTTTTTAACTGACTTTTACAAATATTTTGTGGAATCTTAATTCCTCTTAGAAATCTTAAAGTTCCGACTAGTTGGTCTCTAACACTATGTTTGTAATCTCAGATCAGATTGCATGTTCTGATTTATGTAGTTACAGTAACTGGCATTAGTAACTCTTGCACTTTTTACTTATATGGCTTCTTTCAAATATTAAATACACTATTAGGAATAACACCAGTATCACGCATGCTTTTCCTCCCAGGGCTTCAGTTCACAAGCAGGTGTTTTTCTAAAACTGGGGTTTCTGCTTGCTTAGGTAAGAATAGCTGATGGGGGGGGAAAGTAGCTAATGTGGCAATGCAACCAGTTAAATTGCTGTTGTTGTGACAAGTGTATGATATCCTCTATATTTACCTGCAGTCTCATTACCGATGCATGTTCCATTACATGCTAGATTGCTTTTTTAAGTAAGAAAGTACTTAGGAATAAATCAGAAAGGTGCCGGTCTACCCTGTATTCTGGAAGTGATATGTAACCATAGGCCCCTTGTAACTCCAGATACCATAGCATCAGCTGCCCTGGTGTGTCTGATAACACCAAGGGTAAGTGACAGAGTACAATGAAAAGTTAAATTAGCCTGTAAGGGGTTCCTAAGGACAGAGGATACATTTTATTTAAAGAAAGTCACATTGTACCTCATGCCAAACTGAGGTAATTTCCTTCCCCTTTCTATGCTTCCCAGGTTTCCAGATTTATAATTTTTTATGGCACTTGCCAGAGCTCACCTGAAGAAAGCATTACTCAAGTAAAGTCAAAAGGAAATATTTTTGTTCAGAATCCAGACTCATAAAGAATAACTACTGTATGTTAAAGAAAAAGCTATGTAATTTTACAACTAATTATGCATGTAAGCTGAAGAAATAGACCACTGTTACTGTGTTGAATAGAAAATTCACACATTGCTGCTTACAGCAATGCACTGGGGTTGCTTTCTCTATCACTAGCCTAATTAAGGGATTTCTTACCATGTAAAGTTTTTCTTTTCTTGGAAGGCAAAGTAGATTGTGTGAAGTAGAATATGCTCATGATTCTCCTGACTGTGAGAACGATTATTTTTGGTATCTGCTTCGGTCAGTTGTTCAAGAATTGTTCAATTAGTTTAATTGAATTTACTTATAAGGTAAAATTCAGTGCTTCCAGAAGGATTGTGATGGCAACACTGATATCAATAAATTATTTCAGGGCCAAAATGCCCAAGGTTTAACCAGCAGGAGCTGAATTCCCAAGTGCAATTATGAGTGTAAATTGTAAGGAACCTTGATTAGTCAGAAAAATGCCATGCAGCTGCTGCTTAAAACTCTAAGAGCATAAATTTGTCCAACACATACATTCCACCAATAAAGCTTTTCCTGTGGCTACATCCACTGCAGAAGCACATAAGTCCTGGCAGCATTGGCGTATATGCCATGTAGCTGCATCAGGGACTTCAGCCCCTCTGCAGACTGAGACTGCTTATCTCCCAGTGAGGTCTTCCCAGCACTCTGCTTTCCTGCATGCCAGCCCTAGGCACCCTTTTCTCCCACGACTTCATGCAGGCATTCTGCTTGGGTATATAAACTCTGCCAAGTGGAAAGACAAGCATGGGTGAGTGAAATGTATTTCATACGTTGTGACATTACCAAACAATGAGTGGAAACTTTTTGCAGTGCTACACTGTTCACCTCTCAGCCAGCATCAATCCATGCAATGAAAACTGAAGTACCCAAGAAAGAAGGATGAGTCTTTATGAGTCTTCTGTCCCTCTCTGAGAACGCAAATGGAGTCTGGTATTCTCTGGAGTCTGTGAGAATAATACAACCGCTGTATGACCACAGTCACTGAATTGCTTTTTCCTAGTACTAGGCAAACATTTACTAATATTTTTTTTTAACAAGGCAAAAAGCATGACCTCTGTCTTTCCTTCTCTTTCAATTTGGAGTTACTAGCCAGCAAATTCCTCAACTATGTCCTGGTTTCCTGATTCATATTTACAGAAAAGTACACATGCTCCAATCTATCATCTCTTTTCTGAGTATGTGATATTATCCAAGAATATTTCACAGCAAATTAGAAACCCAGATGAGTCACTAATTTCAACGGTGACCCAGATCTGCCCATTTTATGTATAAGAACATTTTGTACAAATATTTTACTTGGTTTCATGAATTCTTGAGCTGTGGGTTCCTCCTGTTAAAAATGTTGAGGACTCTGAGCAGGTGGATTGCCTGTGCCTTTGGCTGGGGCTGTGAAGTATTGGTGATGCTATCATCACAGGCAAATCATGTCACTCTTGAACCAGTTGATGATGCTTCTGCCTGAGCTGCTGAGAATTTTGAGTGGTCTATATAGCATAGAAGGTCTGAAAGTGCACTTATAACCAACAGGAAATGCTGTAGTTAGTGTGTTCCTTATTTTATGAGTATTGAGTCTTGTGGTTATGTCTTGGAAAAGGTTTTGCATCTCAGCAGTTAAAGATAAATGCCTGAGATATCTTAGGCTGGCATCTCTCAGTTCTGCATCTTTAATGATGTACAGTCAGAGACAAGGAAGCTTCCCCTGAATTTGTCTGTGTTTTGCTGGTCTACTGATGCATGTACAGATGATTTGCATGAATATTAATGTATATATGACCATAAAAGACATTTATCGTAGAATCCTCCTATTTATACTAATTTCATCTCAGAATATTTCTTCTGCATGCAGAAATCTTGATCATTTTCAAAAGGATGGCCTAATCATCAGGCAAACATTATAGAGGATGTTCCATGATGAACTAAAGAAATAAATTCACTTGTTTAATTAGATTTTAATTTCTGTAAAGAAATCGTATGCACTTATTTTAAAACTAGTAATCAAATTGTTGCTCTAACTGTGAGGGTCTATTTATACAGATAAATCTAGATCTGTAGGGAGAGGTCATAGCTTTTGTTAGATTAGGTAATATAGCAAAAATATTTATCTTGTATGCTTTTCCAGCCATGCCACTATCTCTGAAAAAAAAGAAAGCATCATATCATCTTACCAATGATAACAAGGTAAATATAGACAGTATCGAAAATACAGATGGAAGATACAAAATATTTTAAAATATAAAAGAAAAATTTGTATTTTGTTAAATTACTTTTTTTTCAAATAATGATGGATTTTACCTGTATGCTTTCCTGAAGCCCCACCAGAGTATAAAGAATGAAACAAGAAGGATCTCTCTCTTATTGCTCTATAGCAGAGAATGAATGTGGATTTTAGTGCTAGCTGACAAGAAGAGAGGCCATAACAATGCTTCTAGGTACTTCAAAATACCAGCTAAAAATGGATTCCAATTTACATGCTTGGAAATACAGTCCAAAAAGATTTACCCAGACAATAAGTGATCCCACCATTTGCATCACTGGAACATTTTGAGTTCATCATTGAACAGAGTATCACTGGGTTTTTTATATATCATGTTAGTGGTAACATATTTTGTGTTTTCTCATTTATAATTTGTACTTTCATATCAGACAAGCAGGGTTGCTGGACTGTGCAGACAAAGTTTGAATTCCCTAGGTAACTGCTTTTTCCTTTTATATAAACCTCGGTTTATAACATTTAATGTATGCATATCTGTACTGCTTCAGTGAAACTCCTGCTATGGCAAATAAATGAATGCATTTACCACATTAAAAGTGTTAGAAATGACATAGAAGTTATAAATTACATGAATTGCATAAATCATTAAGAGAATTCTGTGAAATATGAGATTGTCTCACGAAAACCAGGGGGAGTGCACAGCACAGAGACAACATCTCCTGTGAACAGTCCCTTATGAGCTGCCTTAAACTTGAACCAGTTTGGTATCACAAGATCTACAGGGTGTGAGGGCACGAGTTCTGTAGGTGGATTTCCTAGTTTTTCAAGGTGCAAGTTCATGGTGCCTAGCCAGTTCCCACAAAGTAGCAATTCAAAGTCTTGCAAACTAAGGTCCTTGGATTTAACCTCTTTTGCATTCTTAAAACATCACAATTCGAATCTAGAAGAAACACAGCTTTGCTCTTAAGTGAGCATTTAACTATATCCTATTTAATTTTTTGCTCATTCCTTTTACATTTGAAAAGAACTCTTAATTTCAGAAACTAAAGACTTACACATTTTTGGATGGCTTGCTGGTATTAGTCTTAGAGATTTGTTTCTCATCACTAAAAATGTGCTTTTTCAGGCTAGGACTGAGACCTCCAGTTGGAACTCTGAGAAGAGGGACCAGAATTGTTGCTTATACTATCTATGCTTACATTCTGAACAGATGGAGTATTTAAACAAGGTATCATACTATCTAAGACTATACATACTGGCTATGTATATACAGGCAACTTCACCCAATTATGGTGGTAAAGAAGCTGCCTGAGGATTCACACACTGTACATGGTGTTGCACACACGCACACATATGCACACGTATTTTTAGGTACTGTGCTTCCTCCTTCTTCATGTTTGACCCTAGGCTTCCTGCAGCAGAATCTTGGGCATCCATTTTATAACGAATTTAAGTGAAAGGGGTGACAGCAGGATCAGCCCAGGCTGGGTGCCTCCAAAGAGAGGACCCAGAACAAAGATATCCCAAGGCAATTATACTCATGGGACCTATATACCCACCCCCTCACGTGCCCTTCAGATGGCTGTCCACACATCCTTTAGTCCAATTGTGATTTTTGGTCTGGGGTATTCTGCCATCTAATTGGATTCTTCTGTGTTCAGGCAGGCAGCCTGCTGTCTTGTTGACTTGAAATTTCTGCAGTTTTCACCAAAGGTTGGAGCTTTCTTATCTTCTGATTTACACTCCTTGAACACCTGCCCTTGCTGGTGGTAGATGGAGAACTGAAGAGTCCCAGACTTGGAATAACACTGCCAAGACATTAGTGTGAAATCCAAATCCTTTCCCATACTAAAAGACTAAACACAGCACTGTACTAGCTATTAGAAAAACAATTAGGAAGTTTACTGAGAAAAATGCCTCCATTGTGGCCTCACAGGCCTCAGCAAATCTAGCCACTCATGCTAAGTAAAGCTAAGCAAGCACCACAAATCACACCTTATTATGATCCTAAATAATTTCTTCTAATTAAGACTTATTTATGTTAAACAACTAATATCCCTCAGCACATGGCAATAGAATCCAGGAAGCAATTTTATTCACTGTTGTTCCAAACCATATGGCTTGTACAATGTATTAAAAATGGCACTCTGCATCACATAAAAAAGCAGTAACTAAAGGCAGATTGCCAGAATTCACAGCACAGATCATGGAAGACAGAGAGAGATAACGAGTACTTTAAGTTCAGTCTTCCCTTTGCTTCATATTTTTATTTCTGTTAAAAACCAAGATGATTATATCCAGTTACTTTCAGCCAAATTATCTGTCTTCATACACCAATGAAAAAAGTTGTTAGTAAATGAAATTAAGTTTTCATGTATGTGTTTAACACTCAAAAAGCTCTTTTTAAGTCAGGTCCCCCTTAGTACCAGAAAGACATTTTCCCAGTCCTTCTAACTGACAGAAAATCAAATCCAGATATAAACTCCAAGATTTTTTCCTCATGTTCTGTGATCTGCCGCAGTCATTTTTGAAGTGAAGATTGTTACAACTAGCAAAGGAAGGCAACTTGTGTGTTTTGTTTGTATCAGAAAAGTGTACATGAAGATTTGGCTGGCATGAAACATCGAGTTATTTGGAAAACCAAGCCTTGTTTCATCCTGCTTGTACCACTGTTGTGATGATTTTTACTAATTTGGTATCCACATCTGACCTGCAGTGAAGTTCAATAAATTCACATTCTCAACAGACTCAGTTAAGTTGCAAAGGATTAAAAAAACACATGACCATTGCCTAGCCAATTCAATGGAATAATTCTGTGCCTTCATTTTTTAAAAAAAATTATCTTTTTCATGTTGAATTACATTTTTAATCCATTCCAGTGACAGTCTTATTCAGTGAGTGGTCCTCAGAAGGACTTGAGTTTTCATTTGACGTTTTTCTTGAGTGGAGACAGCACTATGAATTCTGAGGGGTTTAGGTTCCAAAGGGTCAGTGGTTAGTGTTTCTTAGGGGAATGTGAAGCCTCTACCCTCCGTGTCACAGTCCAAAGTTATCACAGCATGGAAACAATTAAAAATGTAATGATACATGAACTCAAGTTCAGATGACTATGATGCAGAAAGGACAATCACTACTGCAACTGGCATCCTTGTTTCTTGTCTCAGGAGAGGCCAAATCTGAAGGCCTTGTACAATCCATGGGTAGTTACTGACTTCTAGATTTGGGGAGGTGGGATCTGCAGACAGAAATTATTATAATGAACTTGCCCATTGTTGATATTGCTCAAATAGAAGCAGGGGAAAAGGATTAAAGTTTCAGCAAACAACCTTTAATATTGCTAAATCTGCTTCAGCATTTGCCTCTGCTTCTGTCATGTTGGAATCCTGATAAAAGGGACTTTTATAATAAATGGAAAGTGTGTAGATTATTTGCAAAATATAATTACTTTCAATATAAATTAATTTAAATCTAAAAAATACCCTTTCCCATTCAGGAGGGTAGGAGCTCCATCCATTCCAGTTGCAACATTCCCACTGATTTTGGAGACTTGGAATAAGTTTTCTAAATCTTACAGCATTTGTTCAAAGTTGTATTTTCCTTTTACAACAAAGTCCTCCTTCATACAGTATTTATTTCATTTCTATTTTAATTTAAACAACTAAAATCAATGCGGGAAAAAAAAAGACAAGACAAACAAAGCACCTTTATGAGTTCAGAGTCAGTTTCCAGATATACTACAGTCTTGGGCTATTACAAAATAGAGAAGCATGTTTTCTTATTAGCTACAGTTTATATATCTAAGTTACAGATAATATAATATTCTTAATGCTTAGATGAATCAAAATTATTGTTATATTTATCATAAACCAGAAAAATTATTGGATGGATATAAAATGTTACACCTATTACATATTGCTCCCATTTTTCTACAGGCTGATGCTAACCCAATATCTCTGGTAGTTGTGAGGAAGTGATATAAAATCCTGGCTAAAGAGGCATTTGAAAGTATAAATCTAATAAATGCCTAAGCTGACTTCAAATAGTGCTCTGTTTTCCATTTTAAAACCTTGACAAGTTTATGTTGGTGCGTTGTAAACCAAGGACCTGTCTCTACCTATGTTGCATTCTTGAAAACCATTTCAACTAGTGGAAGTGACTCTGCTGTGGTTACAGGTGAAAAAGAGGAGAAACTTTTGACCTCATGAACAGTATGATATCCAAGTTCAACTGAAAAACTCCCCAATGACTAGCAGGTTGATTCCAGCACTGCAGAGTCTTAGGTTCTCAGGAGCTTCCACTGGGAAAATACTTATGATGGACAAAAGCATTGCAAATATTACAGACTGCAGCCATTGATGCGTGTAACTTCTGACGCAGATGCACCTAGATATCAGCAGTAGGTATGGCTCTCAGCATGCTAGCTTTACTGGACTAATGTTTTAAATATTTTGAGCAGTGACAGTTTTAGTCTTCCATTTCACTTTGATTTTGATTAAGAAAATATTAAATGAGATATTAAAACTGAAAACATAATAGTAAAAAAATTAATTTGCTACCAAACATTGCTTGTGCAGCTTGAAAAGAAAAGACTAAATTGTCTCTTCCCTTGAAAAACAATTGGGACAGAAACTGGTCTGACTACCTGTGTATTAATTACTGCATTGTGCACATGCTCAAGAGTGACCATAAATTCCTAAAATATTTCAGGAACTGCAGTTTGTAAGTTGAGGCAAATCCTGAACAACTGAGGAAGTGACTTGTTCTGGGGACTAACATGAAAAGGGAATTTCAGAAAGTGGAAGGATTGGAGTTAATAAATACACAGACTGTATGCCCAAATGCGTCCACAAATGTATGCCATTGAAAGGAGAATGATGAGATACTGAAAACTGATGTGTGTTTTTAACCTTCTCCCATTCCCTTCCATTCCAGTGGTTTTGCTTTCTGAGAGGCATGTTTACACATCTGGTTGGAGGAGAGGGATTAGGCTGAAAGGACACCTCTCTAACCATGACTGAGGGAAGAAAAACCAGAATACATTTCAAAAACATACTGAACAGCTTAGCCATATGTTTCAGTGCATTTCATTCGTTTTTACAAACAGAAAACAAAAAACTTCTTTTACAGGCCAACAGTCAGCTCTGGGATTTGGAGACTGTAAGTGTAGAAATATCAAGGCATGACAAAATACAGAGTAAGTGAGCTGGGCAGAATAGTCAGAACATGCTTGTTCACCATAGCACACCTGGCATTTGGACTGATTATTCATTTCCCTGCCCTGGTGTTCCTTTTCCAAGATAGCACATTGTC